>JACEIK010004935.1:29964-40180 GCA_018107945.1 Datura stramonium
TATATTCCCTGTGGTTAGCTGTACCGGTCGTGTGAGGCCGTGTGTATGTTTAGTTGTTTATGATGGCCGTGTGGGGCCTTATTCAGTTGGTAGTGGTGATCTTGTTGGTCACGTAGGAGTTTAGCACTTGTTTTCTTGATTCAGAAATAACTAGACAACATGGTAGCCTTATCGGCCTGCATAGGTTCCCTATTGATTAAGTTGTTCTGGGTAGCTGTTGTTTTTCCTACAGGTGGCTATAGGCCTAGTCGGCTGGAGGCTGTATTTATAGCCGTTATATAGCCCGTCGTTTCCTTGAATCCAGAGTTAGAGCCATCCTGGCACCAAAAGTGCTTAGGCTCAGCTAGCCCAACAGTCCAGGTCCTAGTAGGGCACCAAGTGCCAGTCATGCCTCCCAAGGCGGGGCGTGACAGGTCTAATCAAAACTTTTTGCGCCAAGGTCCAAGGGAATCAAGGTCGGAACATGTACAGGGACAACTAAAACTGCATAGGGTTTAGGGATAGAAGTAGAGGACGAGATAGAGATGGTGATTGGAGGAAGAAAGATGGATACAAGAATGACCGTAGTGGTTTATATGTTCCTCCAAAGGGTCGAGAAGTAGAGTCTAGTTCACCAAAACTAGAAAAGATGATAGCTAAGTATTGAAAAAGGTGAAGTCAATTGATGATCATCTGAAAAACATTTGTGGAGATATATTCGGAATGAATCAGAAGGTTGAGTCACATGCCACAACGATTAAGCAAATTGAGCAGAAATTGGGCCAGATGTCTGCATCTGTGAATCTGAGGCAAAAGGGCACACTACCTAGCAACATAGTCCAAAATCTAAAAAATGACAACTATTGCATGACTGTAACGACTAGGAGTGGTAAGACAATGCATGAGATACTTGAGCCGGTTGTAGTTAAAGATATAGAGCCTAGATGATTGAAGCAGAGCAGTTTGATGAATAAGAAAATTAGGTGTTTGAAGAGAAATCAGAGGAGAAAAAGTCCCTAGTTGCTGAAAAAGAAACTAGTTCAAAAAAAGGGAAGGAGAAGGAGGTCCCTCAGATTTTAAAGCCCATTCCATGACCTCCTGTACCTTTCTTTCAGAGGATGAAGAAGAAGGTTGACGATGGAAATTTTCACAAATTTATCTCCATGCTGAGAAGCTTTTAGTGAATATTCTCCTATTCGAGGCAGTTTAATAAATGCCCGACTATGCTAAATTTATGAAGCATATGATAACCCAGAAAAGGGTCATAAGCTTTGAACTAGCTGAAAAACTGCACCATTATAGTGTAATAGCTTCACGGACCCTTATATAGAAGAAGGAGGATCCAGGATTATTCACCATCCCATGTACTATCGGAGCTTCTAACTTTTCAAAGGCTCTGTGTGATCTATGAGCTAGTATAAACCTGATGCTGCTAGCAGTATTTAAGTAGTTGGGCTTGGGATCCCCCACACCGACATCAATGAAACTACTTATGGTGGATCGCATAGTGAAAAAGCTTGTAGGTTTCTTGTATGATGTGTTGGTGAAAGTGGAGGCATTTATATTTCCCATAGACTTTGTTATCTTGGACTGCAAGGTGGACTTCAAGGTCCCCATCATTCTGGGGTGACCATTCCTTGCCATTGGTTGAGCTCTTGTTGATATGAATATCGGACAATTGTAGTTTTGACAAAATAATAAAAAGGTGGTATTTGACGTGGGACGGTCAACTAAGCATCCAGATGACATGAGAGTGGTCTTAGTGATTAGTTCTATTGATGAAGAGAGGCCACTAGTTTCCCTTGAGGAGCGTCTTGGTGTAGAGGCACTAGCAGCTCTGATTATGAACTTTGAGGGGATGATATAAAGGGGTATGAGGATATGGTTAGTGCACTTGCTGGAATTGGGTCCTACAATTTCAAGCTAAAGAAGTTGGATCTCTATTTAAAAAAATCATTCAACTCCTCCACCAAAGCCTTCGATTAAGGAGCCTCCAATCTTAGAACTCAAGGCTCTCCCTTCACATTTGAGATATGCATTTTTAGGAAGCAACAATACATTACCTATTATTATTATTGTAGATCTTGTTTAGTGGCCGGTGGAGGCACTTGTACCAGTTTTCAAGAGATTCAAAAAGGTAATTGGTTGGACCATTGCTGACATTATTAGAATTCCACCAGGTATATGAACACATAAGATTCAGTTTGAATAGGATTATATCCCTAGTATAGAGCACCAACGGAGGCTAAATCCATCAATGCAGGAGGTGGTGAAGAAAGAAATTATTAAGTGGTTAGACGCAGGTGTTGTCTACTCAATTACTGATAATAAGTGGGTGAGTCAAGTACAATGCATACCAAAGAAGGGTGGAATCACTGTGGTTCCAAATGATAAAAATGAGTTGATCCTGTTGGGACCAGTCACAGGATGGCGTGTGTGCATAGAATATCAAAAGTTGAATCAGTAGACACAGAAAGACTATTTCCCTATGACATTCATGGATCAAATGCTTGATCGCCTGGCAGGTAGAGGTAGGTACTACTTTCTTGATAGTTATTTGGGGTACAATCAGATCTCTATAGCCTTATAAGACCAAGAGAAAACCACATTTACTTGTCCTTATGGGACTTTCACCTTCAAAAGGATGCCATTTGGGTTGGGTAATGCACCCACCACATTTTAGTATTATATGATGTGGATCTTCTCAAACATGGTGGAGGACACCATTGAGGTCTTTATAGATGAATTCTTAGTTGTAAGGGACTCTTTTGAAGATTTTCTGGATCATTTGAGCAAGGTGCTGCAAACATAGGAAGAGACTAACTTGGTATAACTAGAGAAAGTGTCATTTTATGATCAAAGAGGGTATTATGCTGGGCCATAGGATCTCAAGTGAAGGTATAAAAGTGGATAGGGCAAAGATAGAGGTTATATCTAGATTGCCACCTCCGATTTCTGTCAAAGGTATTTAGATATTTTTGGGGCATGCAGGGTTCTATAGGAGGTTCATCAAACACTTCTCGAAAATTTCACATCCCTTATGCAAATTACTTGAGAAGGAGGTGAATTTATTTTTGGTGAGGCATGTCTAAAAGCATTCGCATGCGTGAAAAAGAAGTTGACTACTACTCCCATTATAGTTGTACTAGACTAGTCCTTACCATTTGAGGTTATGTGCTACGCTAATGGGGTGGGCCTAAGTGATATTTTGGGCCAAAGTCAAGAAATGATATTCCACATGATCTACTATGTCAGAAAGGCATTGAATGTAGTCCAGAAGAACTATATTGTGACTGAGTAAGAGTTGCTGATTGTTGTGTTTGCACTTGAAAAGTTTTGGGCTTACTTTCTTGGAACTAAGGTAATTGTTCATATAGACCATGAAACTCTTAGGTACTTGATGTCAAAGAATGATGCTAATTCATGGATGATCAAATGGGTATTATTATTGCAATAGTTTGAGTTTGAGGTTAAGGATCAAAGGGGAACTGTAAACCAAGTGGCTAATCATGTGTAGACTTGAAGCAGATGTAGTTTTGAAGGATGAGGTCAATTTTAATGATACATTTCCAATTGAATAGGTGTTGAATGCATCCCAAGAGTTAATCCCGTGGTTTCTTGATTATGTCAATTATTTTTTGAGTGATGTGTTGCCTAAAGACTTAACCTTCCATCGGAGGAAGAAATTTTGGGCTGATGTGAGTAGATTCTATTCAGATGAGCCATACTTGTTTCGTATTTATGCAGATGGACTGATTAACAAATGTGTCTCAGAAGTTAAGATGATGAGTATATTTGAGGCATGTCGCTCATCCCCAGTTAGGAGTCATCATGGTGGTATTTGACTCCGCATAAGATCTTGCAGTATGGGTACTACTGGCCCATAATTCATCAAGATGCTTATGACTTTGCAAAGCTTGTGACCAGTGCCAAATACAATGGGGGCATAACTCATAAGCATGAGCTACCACTGACCCCAATCCTGGAGGTGGAGTTGTTTGACGTCTGGGGATTTGATTCCATGGGGCCCTTCGTGAATTCATATGGGATGAAGCACATTTTGGTTGCTGTAGACTATGTATAAAAGTGGGCAGAGGTTGTTTCGCTCCCCAACAATGAAAGTAAGAGTGTCACAATATATGTAAGAAAGAATATCTTTGCAAGATTCAGTACTCCCAGAGTCATTAACAGTGATGGAGGCTCTCACTTCTGCAATTGTCTATTCAAGGTTCTGCTTGAAAAATATGGTGTGAAACATAAGGTGGCGACACCTTATCATCCTCAATCGAGTGGGTAAATAGAGATCTCCAACCGGGATATCAAGACCATCTTTGCGAAAATGGTTAATACAAATTGAAAGGACTGGTCTAGTAAGTTAGATGATGAATTATGAGTATACCGGACAACATTTAAAACTCCCATTGGTACTTCTCCATATTAGCTTATGTTTGGAAAATCTTGCCATCTGTTTGTGGAGCTTGAGCATAAGGCGTTACGGGTGCTCAAAAGGAATCTGGAATGGAGTGATGCCTCTAAGTTAAGGCTAGAGCAGCTGAATGAGTTGGATGAATTCCAACTAAGAGCATAAGAAAGTACAACAATCTACACAGAAAGGATGAAGCTGTACCATGATCAAAAGATCGAAAAGAGGTAATTCAATGGTAGTGACCTAGTTCTGTTTTTTAATTCTAGACTCCGCTTGCTTTTGGTCAAGTTGAAGTCCAGAAGGATGGGACCATATAGGGTGGTGCAAGTATTCCCTTATGGAGCCATCAAGCTTGAGAATCGGGAAGGCAAGAGGTTCAAAGTGAGCGTGCCAAAGGGTAAAGAAGTACCTTGGAACCATTGAAGAGGTAAAGGTAATTGAGTTGGTGTATCTTGACGAATTCTAAGTATTCAAGATACCCGCATCGTACCACAACGTTAAATCAGGCGTTTCATGGGACACAACCCATATGGTATTTTGATGAAGTCTGATTAGCCAAAATACCCGCATCGTGCTGCGACGTTAAATCAGGCGCTTCTTAGGAATCAACCCAAGTGTTTTGTTTTATATTTTTTCTTTTGGATTTATAGAACTCATGTGTGTTAAAGTGTGCAGGTAGACCAAAGGAAAAAAACTAGAAAAGAAAATTGCGAACAAGGACTACGAGCCATGCTACGAATTGTGGCATGATGTTATGGATCATAGTCCTAGAAGAACTGCCTTAACAAATTGCAGAAGTTCACATCACTTTTGGATATCACGAACCGTACCTTCATGGTATGAGTAGTGGTACTTACTGTCCTGATGAACTCATTCAAGTCAAGTTTCAGGAGTTCACCTCATGGTTGGATATCACGAACTGTACCTTTGTGGTACTAACCGTCTTGATGAACTCCCAAATGCCAAGATTCAGGACTCTGACCTACGAACCATGGTATTAATCGTGGTATCATACAATGATCCGCACTGGTCCGCAGGTTCCTAGATAAGTAATAAATTTCCTTGGCACTTCGTGAGGGATGATCGTAGGTTCATACCATAACTCATGGTATGAGTCGTGGTGAGAGATTAAATCAAATTGACCCACGTGACCTGACTTAGACCGAATTCATTTAAATACGCCCTAATTTATTTAAACACTAATCCAACATTGCACCATTGCACAAACTCACCCTAATACATGATACTCCCTCTGTAACTCATTCCCAATTTCATCCATCACAAAATCACAAGTTAATTCAACCTTAAAGTCAGATTTTTGATCCAAACCCTAAGTAGCAATGCAACTGTGCATACACTTTTAAGTAAGCTGAAAATTTTCATATCCTCTTCTTGCTACTTTTGGTCGGTTGTTGACAGTGATACTCTAGTCAATAATTGTAATGATGGAGGAACATGATCAGGAGAACATCTTAGTTGTTATAAATGGGAAAATGGATTGAAATTTTTCTTTAGATTTGAAATTCTTGTGAATAGGGTGTGTCGCGCCCCATTTTTCTCGCGAAAAATGAAACTCGACATGTGACAACTCTTGTAGGATTAAACTAAAAGAAGAGCCACTATCTAACGAATTATGGTGCGTTAAGGCACCAGACTAAGCTAATTAACAAGAAAACCTGCTTAACTAGCCTACATCGCCAGAGTTGGGTAAGGGTTCAAGTTACCTCGAAAAGAAGGTGTTAGGCACCTTTCGAGGTCCACAAATGTGGGTCCCTTCCGAATTCATTAATTATGTGGGGATTAACTAGTGAACAAAGGAAGTTGGTTTTAACCTATTTTATTTAAATTTAAACTACATAAACTAGATGATTAAAATAACAAAGTATTCAAAGCATCAGTTACATAATTAAAATAAAGAAATTCAGACAAGCGAGAAGAAGAAAATTGGGGCCAAAATATATGAAAGAAATATTTATATTTTGATAATTTATACAAAAAATAAAATAAATAACAAGAAAGAATCTACAAGATTGAGACTTAGGCTAAATTAGGAAAACAAATAAGTGAAGGATGATTCAGACAAATAGAAAATGGATGAAACGACGCATATGAAAAGAACATTATAGATTCAATAATTCATACAAGAAATCAGGAATATACAAAATAAAATGAAAGAGCAAGGTAACAAACAAACAAATAAAATTTTGAAAGATTAGACCGAGCCTTATAAAGACGCTTACATATCCCAAAAGGGAATCAGAGATGTAGTTCTGCATTTAGATAAAGAAAAATTATTTTAACCTAACGGGATCACCCTGTGTAACTAAAATAATACTTCACAATCATTAAGATTGCTCATATTATTCAGCGAACACAGATTATCATGTCCTAACCACCCACCTAATTAATTAGTTATTATTAACCATAAAGTGTTCTAACAAAGGAAAATACTAATGTCCTAGCATATGCCTACCCGTCCCATGCTTAATGTCCAAGAGGCAGTGGACTACTCAATTTGAATTTTTGGGTCTAGAGATTACTTAGGATTATTAAAGGTGATAAATGTTAAATAAAGAAAACAATATAGAACAGCGAACCTACGAAGGTTTCAACGTAGCCTCAAACCATATGAGCATGATTTCTAAATATATGGGCGGGTCCTATGAGCATGTTTTATGATGCACAAATGTTATATTTATACATTTAGTACATAATACGATAATATCAACCAGAATATGTCGATATATGATCCTATATAATAATTATTCAACACATTATCAATGATTATTATAAGCATGATCTTGAAAGGTCATAATGATGGGATTCCTATTAGCATGATTGAATTAATATATCACATTGAGAAAATGCACTTCAGATCTAACTAAATTATTACCTATGAGCAAAGTATATGTTACAATTAACTAGGCAGAGATGTCCTTAATTATAGACAGATCATAAACAGTGGCTAAAAAAGGCGAGTTTCAGATATAAACAATTCATACGAGAGAAAATTGTTGTAAGATTTATTATTTATTTCCTATAGGTATAGTTTCTAAGAAAAAATTATAAAATATAGTTACACGCATGCATCATTTTAATTCCATAATTTCTAACATGAGCAACTATGCTTATATTAATTCTATAGGCATGATATCTAACAGGTGCAAGTTTATCGATTTTGTAATTATGCATGAAATTTTATGAAGAAAAAATAGATGTTATCCGTGAACAGTTACTAACAGGTAGATCCTTAATAGATTAAGCATGTTGCGATATAATAAAATGCACTTGCACACAAATATCGATTAAATTTCTCTAGGCATAATTTCTAACTGAAAAAATTAAGCTTATGTTATTCCTATAGGCAAGGTTGCTAAGATTTAAACATAAGATATACTTCAAATTGAATTGTTTAAGCTCCTATAGGCATGATTTCTATAGAATGATGTATGTATTAGTCCTATAGACATGCTTTCTAGGAAAAATTACCAGTAAAGAGAAACAGTAAAGAAAACATATAATCCCCGCCCCCATAAACCCTTTTCTACTATCATTAATTTATTAAAATTATTACAAACTGATAAAATAGATAAATAAACAAAATACATAAAAAAAAATACATAATACTAAATCCAAAGCCCCTTTCTTGTAGACTATTCATTCTATTTCACGAAGAACCTGTTAAAAAAAATACAGCAAAATATACACGTACTAGTATACACATTATGAACTCAAGGAATTAGAATATACTTAGAATTTTCAAGTACTTAATCGAGCATAAACATGTTGCATAAAATTTTTCAGACATATATTACTATGCAATGAAGTAAAAAACAACAAATATCAAAGAATACATATTAGAGAATTTAAACATGACATTAGATGAAATACACTAACCAGTTAATAATAACTCCAGTAAACAGTAAGTATCAGCAATTTCAAAAAGACCTTTGCAACAATTGAGACCCAAACCTCAACACATCAAGATCATGAGAATCTCGTGGATTCCGAGCAGTGAAGAACAAAAGGTGCTTTTGGAACAAAGTAATTTTCGGGTTCAATAGCCAATATTTGAATATCTGAGAAAAGGAAGAGGAGAGGGATGCTTTTATAGTAGAGAGGGCTAGTCAATTAAAAAAAAGGAAGAATAAAATCATTCATAAAATCAACTAAGAGATTATTTTCCTTAACTAACAAAATAAAATTACGATCTTTCAAAGAATCCTTCTTTACTATAATTAAATAACTACTGCGCACAAGAAAAAACTTAGTCAAGGAAAGCTTTATTAATTTAAGGCAGCTAATATGGTAAGAAATTTTTAACAGGAATTATTAAACTTAGCAGTCACATGAATATATTTGAGGAAATAAATAAATAAATATTAAGCTACCATAAATTTGCATATAGCATAAGAAAATAATCACGGTAATCATAATAGCAACTCAAGATCCAAAATAATTTTGTTAGACTAATTTAGAGGCAGAAATTGAATCAGTTAAAATGAAACTTCTCATAAATCAATAAGTACTAAATTACTCCATATTCTGCTAATAAAAATTCACATCACCATGGTGCAAACTTTTTATTATTTTATATTCAGCAAATTTAGTAGTAACNCTAATAAAAATTCACATCACCATATTTAAATGTATTTTACATATGAGTTAGCCTTGATATAGGAGGAAAACAAATTAACTATTAATTGAACAAAGTCTGTCCAGGGCCTCATATGCCTAAATTACAAATTCAAATTAAGCACAGAACTTTAATTATCATATAAATAATAGCTTTGAAGGTTGAGGATAGGTTAATGGAAACTAATCACATTTGCAAAGGTTTGTGACACAGAAAATATATCTGTATATCGTACTTAACAGAGTGTAAGAGAAATCAACATAGATATAGTAATATATCAGAATCCTATATAGAGGGCAAAGAGAATAGAGGAACAATGCTATAGATATATACACACATATATGCATATCGAAAAATATCCAACCAAACAACAAATGACTTTCATAAGAGTCAATAAGAACAGTGATATATACACCCAAACATAACTAAACAATAATTCTACAAGAATATTGGGCCAGATTAGGGTGTGGCAGAAACAAAATCGTATACACATTTAGGGATTTCTAGGATATTTTAGAGGCACACATAAATAATAAATTAAACATATTCAGATGAACAAATTATGGGCAAATATAATTAATTTCTAGATCTAGTTAACACAGGTAAGACAACAAGGAAAAAAGACCTTAAAATATCAATGTCAACTATGGACAGATCTATAAGGATCTGTCCAGAAACCAAAAGAGATTAAATTTGCTGCTTCGTCTGGTCATTGGTAATATCAATAGAGAAGATGAACAATGGCGGCAGGTTCTGGTGATGGAGAGAAAGAGGGAGACGACAGTGGTTTTCTGGTGGTTAGAAGATGAAAGAGACGAAGAGAGAGGTGTGTGGCGCTCTTTGTTTCACTGGTGGTTCACCGGTGGCCTGCTGGGTGGAGGAGTGAAAGAAGAGAAGGGAAAGAGGGAGATGGGGTGGTACAAATACTGATTCTTGGATGGAGATGGGGATCTGGCGGTGGTTCACAAGTGAAAGAGAGAGAGGAAGAATAAATGAAGAGGGAGAGAGTGGGTTGTGCAGCGGCTGGGGTGAGTAAGAGTGAAAATGGGAGTTTTGAATTAGGTTTGGAGGGTGTGTGTGTGTGTATAATAATAGAAAATAGGTTAGGGTTTAATATTGTCCCTAGGATTATATTAAACGAATGACTGAGATCAAAAGTTATATAGATGGGTCGG
>JACEIK010004935.1:72315-83227 GCA_018107945.1 Datura stramonium
AAAAACCTACAAAACAAAGGCTAATCATGTTGGTTAGCACATATCTTCACTTTTATATAAAATCACATGAAAATTTATCAAATAGCTTAGACAACACGACCAATTTAAGCTATAAAGCATATCACGGGACCTATATTATTTCCCGTGATCAATTATCACAAAGCTTTTAGAAATACAAAATTAAACTAGAAATAGTAAATGGAACAGTCACTGATGAAAACAACAAACTGGAGGGAAAAGTGTCTTTTCTGAAATCTGAAATTCATAATTTGGTGCTTTGGGATGGAGGGAGCACAAATCACATTTCACAGGAAGGAGAGAAGGTACAAAACCAGCCAGTCCCTGGAGATACGATGCAGAAGGATAAGGATGACGAGGGGAGGGGGGTTAAAAGACACACAACTAATGGAGGCACCAGATGTTGAAGAAGCACATGTACAGGAGGAGGAGGAGGATTTGGATTCCAACATTAATCATGTAGGGAGGATAGGGATCTATCTCCGAGCATATTGTGGAACTAAAAACAGGCCCTAAGAAGCAGAAAACATAGTTAACTGTACCACTACAAGTTAAAACAAGGAAAAGTAAGGAGAGATCACAAAATACTGATCAATGGTAGAAAAACTAATTTTCTAGAATATAAGGTCTGTTAACACTCAAAACTCATTTGAGAGATTAACATAGTTACATAGGGGACATCATTACTTATTTATAGTCCTTATGGAGCCTTTACAAGATCCTAGAGGGTTAGAATATTTTAAAAGGAGACTGGGACTAAATAATGATATGGTTAACAACTTTGCTAATATTTGGGTTTTCTGGATTGATGATTGGGAGGGAGAGGTAGAGCTGGACATACATCAATAGTTAACACTGCAATTCAAGTTTGCCAATAACAGATTTAGGATTACTTCTGTGTATGCTAGATATAGTGCTCCGGAAAGGTTGGAACTATGGGAGAACTTAGAAGCAATTGCCCTGAATAATAATGATCCTTGGGTTGTGGGTGGTGACTTTAATGTTATTTTTTAATGAAGAAGAGAAGCAAGGTGGATTAGACTTTGCTCAGAATGAAGTTATGGATTTTGCACAGTGTTTAAATACTTGTTCCCTGAAAGAGCTGAGAACATATGGAAGTAAATTTACCTGGTGGAATGGGATAATAGAAAGAGGGTTGTATTTTCAAAAGGATGAATAGGGTCCTAGGGAATTAGAAATTCTTAGACATCTTACCATTAAGTGAAGTTCATAATCTTATAAGGAAAAGTTCAGATCATGCTCCATTGCATGTGATTTATAACTCTGAGGAGGAAATCTTGACCAAACCTTTCAAATTTCTTAATTTCTAGACTAAGCATAGTCAGTTTAAGAAAATTGTGGAGGACAATTGGGAAGTAGGTTTTGTTGGGAATCTATTTTTGGTGGTCAAAGCTAAGATTCAGAAGGTGAAAAGGGCATTACTTGTATGGAGTAAACAAGCTTATGGGAATATATTTTTACAGATAGCTACTTTGGAGGATACTATAAGGGTAGCTGAAATACAGTTAGAACTCAGGCCCAATTAGGAAAATAGGATGCAATTGATGAAAGATGAGGTAGACCTAAAGAGGTACAGAAGTATTAGAGATGATTTTTGGAAGAAAAAAAGTTGGCATGAAATGGTTTAAGGATAGGGATAATAATACTAAATTCTTTCATTCCTATGCAAATGGAAGGAGGAGAAAACTACACATTAGGGAGGTTAAGAATAGTCAAGGAGAATCAGTAACTTCACATGAGGAGATTAGAAGAGAAGCCATATCCTTCTTTGCTAATCAATTTAGAGAAGAAAGGACCTCTAATTGTTCTGAGCTGATGATGAACATCCCTTTACTAATTACACAGGAGCAGAATGAGGTAATGACAAGATTGCCCAGTAAGGAGGAGGTTTAAAAAGTGGTTTTTGGGCTAAGTGCAGATAGCACAAGTGGACCTGATGGCTTTTCTGGATGGTTTTAACAAGTTTGCTGGGACATAATTAGCTATGATATTACCAATATAGTAAAGTCATTTTTTGTGGTTATGAGATCTATAAGTTCATCACACATATCAACCTTGTTCTGATCCCTAAAAAAGATAAGGCTGAGAGTTTCACAACTACAGACCTATTAGTCTTAGCACATTTATGAACAAGGTTATCTCAAGGTACTGCATGAGAGGATGATGGACTATTTACCTAGGATTATTTCCAATAATAAGACTAGATTTATGAAGGGGAGAAGTATTTATGAAAATGTTTTGCTTGCTCAGGAGATAATCAGAGATATAAATCAAAGGAAGAAGTGGGAAAATGTAGTGATAAAGCTGGAAATGGCTAAAGCATATGACAAAGTGTCTTGGATATTTTTAACTCAAGTATTAAGAAAGTTTGGCTTTTCTGAGATGATTATTAACATAGTTTGGAGGCTGGTCTCTAATAATTGGTACTCAGTGCTGATAAATGGGAGGCCTTTTGAGTTTTTTAAGTCATCTAGGGGATTTAAATAGGGGGACCCTTTATCTCCAACTTTGTTCATAATAGCAGTTGAAGTCTTGTCTAGAGGGTTAAATAAGTTGCATGAAGATTCAGAGTTCGAGGGTATGGACTTCCTAAATGGAGTCTGGATATAAATCACCTAGCATATGCTGATGACACAATCCTTTTCTGTTCTGGAGATAAGACGTCAGTCAAGAAAATGGTAAGGGTGCTGGCAAAATATGAGCAAATATATGGTCAGATGATTAACAAAGATAAAAGTTATTTCTATTTGCATGACAAAGCACCCATTGCTTTAGGCAGCATGTTGAGAAGATAGACTGGAATTAAGCAAGGAAGTTCCCATTCACATACCTTGGATGTACAGTCTATTATGGGAGGAATAAGAAGCATACTATGAAGACATAATCAGGAAAATCACAAGGAGAATTATGACATGACAAACAAATGGCTATCATTTGGAGGAAGGTACATTCTAATTGCTCATGTTCTGCAATAAATGCCCATATATTTGCTTTCAGCTATGAATCCACCAAAAGGAGTCATTGATCAGATTCACAAGATTATAGAAAAGTTTTTCTGGAGCAAGACGGGGGAGACTAGAGGTAAACACTGGTTTTCTTGGGAAGATATGTGTTATCCAAAGGAGGAAGGTGGAATAAGTCTTAAATCTCTTCATGATATTACCAAAGCTTTAACTGCTAAGTTAAGGTGGAATTTAAAAGTTTTCACTTCCTCTTTATGGAGTTCATTCGTATGGAACAAGTATTGTAAAAAGGTTCATCCCATTATGGCACATGGGAGAGGAGCTTCTCACACTTAGAGGAAAATGGTGCAGGTCAGGAATGAAGTGGAACATGATATATGGTGGAAAATAAAGGCATGGAATGCAAGTTTTTGGTTTGACAAGTGAACACAACAAGGGGCTTTGTATTATATAGAGGAGGAAAATCAGAAAGAAGAGGAGATAGAGGTGAAGGATTTCATAACTAATGTGGCTTGGAACATTAATAAACTGAAGGAGAAATTGTCAATGGACATGATCAACCATATTGTAGAAAATATTAGACCAGAGATAGAGGGTGAGAATGATAGGGCCTGGTGGATGGAAACACAAAAGGAGTATACGTTGTTAAGTCAGCATTCCATAATATGAGGAGAAGAAGGGAGAAGGTGGATTGGTTGCAGAACATTCAGCTAAAGGGTTTGCCTTTCAAGATCGGTTTTTTCATGTGGAGGATGTGGAAAGGAAGAATTGCCACTGATGAAAATTTGAGAAAAATGAAGTTCTAGATGGTATCTAAATGCTATTGCTGTGAAAATTATGAGCAGGAGAATGTGAACCATCCTTTTCTAACAGCTCCTATAGCTCATGAGCTAAGGAAGCACTTTGCTAATTTGCAGGTTTGAACATAGAAGGAAGGCATATTCACCAACTAATTTTAGAATGGTGGAGGCTACCAGGAAATAAAAAGATCAAGGAAGTTCTCAATGCAGTCCCATCTATACTACTATGGGAGCTATGGAAAAGAAGGAATGCTAGATGAAAAGGCAAGGATGTTAATTTTAAAAGGGTATTTTTGCTATGTCAATAAACTATTAATCAGTTTGTAAAGCATAAGTACCCTAATGGATATTTATGTTCTAATACTCTATCCGAGAGTTATCAGTATTTATCAAATCTGTTCCTATATAACGGAACGCTATTGGATCAAATGACAAAGACATTGTTGAGAAAAAGATGACTTTTCCCAGATGAAATGAAAATTGGATTCATGTAACAGGAGAAAGATTTTCCATTCCTTAGCCGGAAAGATATGTGGCCATGAAAGAGGGATTAAGTGGAACATAATTGACTGGGTGGTAGAGTCGTGTAAACGCAAGAAGATTCCTATTCAATAGAGAGAGGTGTTGGATTATTTACAAGAGCTCAGGCCTAGACTATAAAACAAAATCCTCAAATGGGAAGATGGTGCAAGTAAAAGAAATCTGGGGATGAGTTCCTATGGCTTCTGTTTGAGGAACTATAATAGGGATTTAATATGTGCAGAATCAAAGCAGATTGGCTTTAATACCAATATGATGGCAGAGCCTCAAGCAGTAAGACATGCTTTGCAATATTGCTTGAGAGTACAGAGGAATATTGTGCTAGAAACGGATTCTCTAAGTCTCCATAAAATGTTGATTAGGGAGTGAAAAGTACCATAGGAAATAGCAGGCATCATGGATGAAATTCACATGTTCACAGTACAGATGAATATAGAATTTCAACATACATTTAGAGAAACTAATCAATTGGCAGACTGCCTGGCTAATTATGCATTCACACAGCAAGTTAAAGCTACTTTTGAGGAATTTCAATAGCTACCATCACGATGCAGAAAGATTCTTAATCTTGATAAAGCAAAGATACTATAGTTACGGATTAAAGCAAAGAGAATCTATGATACCATCTTGCAACAAAGAGCACATAATTAAAGCTATACATCCCACGGAATATTTACTTACAGTTTTGCAATGCAAAAGTGGGATAACAACTTATTCTAGCTATGGTAGCGACAAAAAGGAGAATCCACCAAAAGAGGAGCTACTAAAGGGAGATGGAAGAGTACAAGCGAAGATATAGGGGCGGAGGACTGGAGCAACCTTTTTCTCTGCCTCTACACCTATTTTCACCTCGATCTACACAGTAGCCCTGAAGGATCATTGAAAAAAGGAAGTTCACCTGAAACATCGACAAAAGTTAAAAGAGAGGAGTAATATAGAACATAAATCGAATACCTCTTTGAGCCACCAAATAGCTAAGGAGGGAAAATCAGAGGTTTATTTATCACCCAGAGCAGAAGGAGCTTCGGTTTTTGGGTTGGATAGGGAAACATGGTAGTAGAGGGATTAGAAAACCCTTAGGCGGAGAAGACTATGGGTAGAAGTAGGGTTTCCTTTTTTTGACAATGTAATAAGTTTTCAGATGTTTTGTGTATATAAATAAAAGAGAAAACCTCAAGTTTATTTTTAAAGAATTCATAATTTGAAGAAAGTTCAAACTGTAAGGCAAGGTCAAGCTAGCACTAATAAAAAATCTCTTGAATCTAAAATTGCTACTCTGAAATTTGATCTAAATAAAGAAGTTATAAAAAATTCAAAGATTCAAGAGACTTTTAAAATTGTTAACTCTGACCTTGTGATGATCAAAAAGTAGAACAAATATACTGATGCTTTAAATTGGCTAAATGAACATCACAATAAATATCGTAGTGGTCTTGGCTATAAAAGAAAGCAGGTTAGATGGGATATCAAAAAAAAACATGTTGACTCGCCCGAATATCGCTTATGTAGTCACTGTGGACACACATGACACTACAAGTATGAATGTTTAGCCAAAATAAAAGCTCTTGAGGAAAATGGGAACATTGTTAAATGAGATAGAAAATTTGACTTTATAATATTTCTATAGGATGGGGATTCAAACAAGTTTGGGTTCCTAAGTCTAATACCTGATCGAGTTCAGGCCACGGTGAGAGGGAGAAACCAATGGTGGAAATTTAATTTGTATAGTGGTTGTTCAAGGTACATGAATGAAAGAAAATCCTTTCACCAACAGCCTAGAAAGGAGGGAGTATGACATTTGAAAAGAAAAGTAATATGGGTAAGTCACCCTTCACTCTTTAAATTAAGTGAACTTGATTGTGAATGATAAATGTTAAAAATTGCTCATATCATTTTTGAGAATTCTAATACTTTTTTGAGTAGAATGTATAGGACGATCATGACTTCGAGATTGGTAGTTACTAAATATCATACAAGAAGGTAAGTTTCATATTCTGTCTAAGGGAATAGTTGATAGAACAAACCCTGAGACTGTTCTTTCTGAACCTGGGCATGGTTTGCAACATTTAGGGGGAACAAATTCTGAGACAGAAATAAATGCAGGAGAAGGAAAAATTATGGAACAAATTATGGAACGAGTCCTGACACTGTTCCAAACATTCATCTAAATGAACAAAATAACTAAAACTCACATGAGCTGAACTTGAGACCGAAGAAGCACCAAAGTATTAAGAAGAGAATATTTTGAGAAAATTAGATCTTGAGATGACAAAAATATGTTGAGCATTGAGTGAATGACTCCTCCCTTGATGATTGGCTAGAAAAGTAATCTTTTTTTTTTAGAAAAAAAAGACATTATTGAATAATGGGTCACGAATAAATTAATATCTAACTCAATCTTTGTGTGGTAAAATGTGCAGTCACAACATAAGTAATTATTTTCTAAATATATGTCTATTGATATTGTTCTTATTGTTTTAAATTGATGCACACATGCTATAATGGAACAGAGGAGGAATAAAGGTTAAAATACAGTCAGGTATGCATCTCAAATTTTGACTAAGTGTTAATATTGTTCAATTAAATTGATTTATCAAATGCGCAGTTACTTGTTCAAGAAATCTTCTCTCCAAAATTATTTCAATATTATACCATCAACACATCCTCCATATTATTGGTTGTTAAATGAGCTAAGGAGATAGAGATAAAATAAATCTGATGTGGAGATGAAAAATAAATCTAATGTAGAGAAGGAGTCTAACACTAAAGGAGAAATTTAAAAAAGAAAAATGAAAAAAAAAGAAAAACAATAAGGAATTGAGTATGAAAAATAATGTGGAGGTGAAGTTGGCTTTGTTAGTTACAAATGTGTTGAGAGAGAATTTTATTAATTTTTTATTACAAACTTATTGAGTATAAAAAGTTGATTTGCTTAGAAGAAATCTGTTTGGATGGAACACACTGTTAACTCTATTCCTTTCAGTGTTCCATCAAGCTCTTAGACTAATATTGATAACTCTTTGATAGCATTGCTTCATAAAAAAATTATTGATCTCGAAGTACTGATTGTTCATGTTCTGTCACGTCCTAAATTACCTTCTAGACGTGATTAGCACCCAACACATACCACTAGCCAGGCGAATCAAATTTTTATATTTTAATCATTAATTCACAACATTAAATAAATCATATAAGTACCCAAATAATATGATAATTAATTATGAGATAGTTAATATCTTCTAATACTAATTTGAAACTCTTGCCCATACCCCACATGTCACGACCGGAGTCTATACCCTGACAAGACACAGTACTTGGAGTCACAAGTAACTCCAAGTCAACTCATAGTCTATGACAACACTGGTAATCTGAGTAAATTCATAGCGAAAGCTTAAATAAAAACCAGTTAAGGAAAGATGAATAATAAAAATTTACATATCTAAAACACAAATCTGAAAGTATGAGTCTATGAAAAAAATTAACTAAATAAAAATAACATCGTCCTCGAAAGATGAGGACTCACCACTGGTGCAGCTGATAACTTCTGGATAAGATCTGCTAACGGTGCTATGACTGAGAACCTGTAGCTGTACCATAATACGATACAACATAGAATGTATGTGTCAGTACTTTGAATGTACTAAGTAAGTAGGTGAAAACATAATATGGAAATTAAATAATTGAACTGCAATGACATGTGATGACCAATCGAGATGCTGAAACTGAATAAACTGAAATATATTGAGATGGTCAAAATGGCCTTGTCTGATGGTCAAAGACATTCCCTAACTCTGAGTTACTGAATCAGAACTAACTTTCCTGAACTGAGTAAGCTGAAACTATTCTAAACTGAGCTAACCTGAGACTGAACTGACTAGTGGGAGAGTCTATAACCGACATATAACCACGTAAGGGTATACCTTGCTAGAGTATAAAGGCATGAACTGGGTGATCACAAGTATGGGGCCATAAGGCCCATAAAAATAACCTACGATGGCAACGTAGTTCTGGAAACTTGGGTTTGTCGGAACCCCGGTCCCCTCGGTGCTAAGTCCTACTCCCACTGGATAGTCCAAGACTGAATACTAAGCTGATAGCTCAAAACTGTAGCCCAAGACTAAGTCAGAATACCTATATGGAAGTACCCTGAGAGTCTTACCGGACAGGATTCTGTAACTAGTATTCTAAGACTGGCCAGAGATGCTTATTTGGAAGCGTCGTAACCATCTAAAGAACAAACTGAAGTCTGAAACTAGGGGTTCTAAAACTGGTACATAGCTGCTTATCTAGAAGTGTCATAACCGTCTAAAGAACCGCTAAAACATGATATTTGAGTCTAATACTGATAACTGGGAGGCACCACTGACATCTAGAGAAATAGTTGTAGTCAAACTGATTAGCTGACATTTTTGGACTATACTGAATATGCTAATATTCTGACTGAGACTGGATTAACATGCATCTGATTGAGATTTCAACATATACTAATAATATGGGGATCTCAAAATTGATAGAATCAAGCTACAGGGAAACTAGTCCAAAACGCAAGATTTTAAAATTTTCTAAACTGAGAACTAGGCAAAATCATTCCACTAGATACAATCTTTCACAATTTCTAGAAATAGGGAATATGTCACACCCCGTAAATTCTTGACATTTAGATGACCTATTCACATGTTGGTTAAGAGTTTTAGAATACCATACATGCTAGAAAAAGGCCCAGGGAAAGATCGGACAAACGCCACGTCGAACCATCGCAAGAGGAGGCTGGGCAGACCCCCTCCGCGATGGCCAACGTGTCACGGAGGGCTCACCACCGCGTTGGCTGGCGTGTCACAGAGGTGAGGTCCAGCCCCAAGTATATAAGCCCCCACTTCGATTTTTAAGTGATAATTATCAATATTTCCAGTGAGTAAACCGGAGAACAGTAGAGAAACAGAGAGGACGAAGGTTTCCATTAAAATTCCTTCCGTTTACGCTGTTAAATGCGGTCCAAACTCGAAATAACCTCAGGTAGCGAGGTATTGAGCTGCAGGGAGCATTCCTACGGAGTTAGTTTTGTGAAATTCGGCCGACGAATCGCCGTCTCACCGAGCTAAGGTAAGTGGAATTGCTCAAAATTAGTGTAAATATACTCCTAGCCCTAAAGTGAGTATTTCCCCCTTCTAGACTTCTGAAAAATAGCGAGTTTTCGACTATTTTTTGATAAGTCAAAGTTTGGGGTATATAGATATTAAAAGTAGTGTTTTCTTCCAGAATATTGATGAATTTAGTTCTAATTACTATAAATATGAACACAGTTGGAAGAAATAGCTGGATATTGGCCGAGCTACACCAGTTATCCAAGAAGTCAGTAACTGAGGTATGTAAAGCTAGTTTCTTTGGCAAGTTAGTAATCTAGCATAGTAAAATAGAGTAAATTGCAGAAGAAAGTTTCAGAAGCCGAGTATTATGCCCAGTGTGAATTCAGTAAGTAAGTCTAAGTTATTATACCATATGTAGAATAAAAGTCAGTAAATTAGTATCAGACAGTGAGATATTATTCCAGACATAGTATAACTCAGTATCAGATTCAGTTTAATTCAACAAGAGATTCAGAATAGAATATCATATCATGGACAGTATTATCAGATTTTTATACATGTTATATGTGATTTTTGTTGCTTGTAGAGACCTGATTGTTTTATGTGGGCACCCTTAGAGCTTCCTTGTCACCCCAGGGTTAATAGCTGTGTCGACTCGCCCGCCAGAGGGTGAGGATACATCACTCCAAGTAGTGGCATGCCGTCCGCCAGAGAACGAAGATGGGATGCAACATTCCCCATAGCAGGCTGATCAACATTATAGCATACCCCTGTCGAGCGCTTGCGCCTAGGGCACATATTACAAATTACAGATCACAGATCTCAGATTACAGTTTACAGGAGTCCTCTGAACTCAGATACAATTATAGTCAGGGGCCCAGAGAGCCTAAGTTGCATACCCAGGGGGCCGGGGGGATGGTCATAGTTACTAGATGAGTGGAGTGAATTGTTATTTTTGGATGGCGACCCGGGTATGGGTATATGGATTGCATGTTGATTGGTACCTTCCGACTTATGGGGGATGGTATAGGTTCTTATGTGATATATGTGTTATTTATTAAATTGATAGATAGCAGGACGCCGCATTGACTGGTATGATTCTCACCTTCTCTCCAGTACAGCTAAGCTTCGATTAGATTCTGCCATCCCAGACCGTCTTAGCCATCTTCTGTTATTAAGTAACTATTAGTATTACTGTCTATTTTTAGTTATGTTTAGTTATTGCTTTGCATACTCGGTACCAGTGGTACTGATGCCCGTTTGGGGATGCTGCATTATTTGCCTGCAGGTACTCATAGACGAGGAGCCGATCCCTCGTAATTCCAGCCAACTCAAAGGGTCATCATCTCCTGTCATCCGGAGCTTGAAAGCTAGAGGTTTATTCCTTTTCTTTTGTTGTACAGTACGGGTAGGTCGGGACATGGTCCCGACCATCTTATCAGTATTCTTAGAGGCTTGCAGATTGTATATTCCCTGTGGTTAGTTG
>JACEIK010004935.1:93515-106116 GCA_018107945.1 Datura stramonium
ACCATTATTTTTTGAATGTAATTAACTACAAATTCCAATCATTTTCTGATCTACACTTTTCTGTGGTGAACTTTTAAGGATGGCCAATATCAATAGATTGATTTTGTGAAAATTCAATGACTTGTATCTTTTGTGTTTGATGCCTCAACGGTAGTGAGTTAGGTATCTCAAATGTTCGACCTTTATTTCAAGCATGTTTCTTTGAAAAGTTTCTTTTTAGTGATGTCAAAAGGGAAAAGATAAATGTGCTTGTGTGCCTTAGTGTAATCATGTGAATATCTAAACGTCTGATTTGAGTAAAATTTTGCAAGTGTAAAATGGTGATGAGTTCTTGCGTGAATATATCATGGTCATTAAAATACGACAAGCAAATTTTATTTGTCATCATCAAAAAAAAAAATTGTAGAGTATGATTTTGATGATGATAAATAAAATATATTTGTCTTGAAACTAAATTTTATTCATAGACTTTTAAGAAATATTTAGGATAAGAAAAGAGAAATTTAGCAATAAATTATTATCTGATAGAATATATTTTGTTGCTAAATTACCATGTGATTTATATGAATAATTATCCTATTGTTATTAAATATTTAATTTCAAGGATATAGCAAAAAGGAGTTAGAATTGAACAAGGAGTCAATAAGTTTCTAATCGGATTAAAAAAAAACTTTGGGTTGACTTCTACTTGATATCTCTTTTCTCTTGGACTCTAATAAATGACGTGAGTGTATACATCTATAAAAGAGGTTCATCCATATTCTAAAAACTGATACATTCAAAATATTTCAGTAGCAATTATTTTCTGAGTTCCAAGTGAAGAAACCTGAAATACAAATTAGGGGACTGTTCGTGGTCTATTCCAAAAGTTGCAACAGATTCTTTCTAGTGTGTTAATTCTAGTGAATGTAATAAGTTTGAATTATAATCTCTTATCAGCTTTCTTAGAAGCAATTATTTAGGTTGAAAATACTTTCTAAGTTAGTTATTTTTTTCAAGCTAAGGGTAGCTTGAAAAGGTATAAATAGTTTAGGATTGTTGTAAAAGGCTTAGAGGTAGGTCCTTTGGATTAAGGGGCAATCCAACTTAGCTCAGTGTTGTTTAGTAAAGTTAAGTTGAAATCCTATAGCGGTGTAGGCCATGATTTTTACATCCATTTGAGCCTGGATGATTTTCACATATAAATCTCGTGTGCAATATTTTTTTTAATTAATTATTTAATTTGTACTAATTTGGTAAGGAACATTTAGAGGAACAGTGTCTATCAGTATTTCCTAAAGTTCTGGAAAACATAAGCAAAAGTTTAAGTAAGCGAAATTCTGGTATAGACCCAAGTCACCCTCCTCTTGTATCTATTTAGCTATCAGATTCATCACTAAGTTATATAGAGTACATGGAGTCATTCCAGCAGTATTGGGGATATAATATTTTAATGAGATTTTGGGATCACTCAAAGGTATTTTCAGGAATTGGTCTAGGAAATGCTTAAATCGATATAATAATGTAGGTTTTAGTTTTGGATTATTTATATGTTCAAGGATTACCGATTTAAAAATTTATATATTTTTGGCCAACTTGAAAAACCTCTGATGCTATATTTTTAAAATTGTGGGACTCCACAATATGAGACATTGAAAAAAATACTTGTCTCTGAACAATACATGCAAAATATAATGAGAGATATCATTATACGTTTTTCGATTTATTTTGATTATAATATTTTTGTGTGTGAATTTATTTTTTAATTTATTGAAATTCTCATTATCGGTGTATTTGTTTCATTTTCATAGCGAGTTAAAGTGTTGCTGATAATCCTACTCTTAAATTTAGTGAAGAGATCATGATAATCATTATGAAAGTGATACTAACATTTCTTTATTAGAGAAATATGTTAAGGTATGCATTTTAACCACATAAGTATTAGTTATTTCTTTTTTATTTATGATTTTCATTTTTAATGCAATACCTTTGTGTCTTGTTTTTTTTTTAGATTTTGAAAAAAACTGTTGAGTTTAAATTGGAAAAAAATTTAGTGAATCAGGTGGAAGCGAGGAAATTCATGGATGACTTGATTTTTATTTTGAAAAATCAGGTATAAATTTCCATCTAAAAGCATTGGTGGTGCGAACAATGTCCCTATATACTCTGCTAATATTGTCTTCTCTTTAATTGGGGAAGAAGTCATGAGAGAGAATAGAAAATGTCCCATTGGTGGAAAATGAAGAAGTGAAAAGCGAACTGTCCAAGAGGCAGCAGACAAGAGCAATCATGTGAATAAACAGTTTTCCCTATTTTGTTTGTAATACTGTTGATCATGCCATCACTCTATATGAAAATAATTTTGAATGTGAAAACTTTGACTCAGTCTTTTCTAGTGAAGATCTATTTAATAGGGCAAGCTTGTGTGATGTTATTGAGAGCCTTGTAGGTAGGAATGAAGTTGGGATCAAAGTCAACTTCGAAAATCTACCAAGTGTCACTCAAAGGGAATGAAGGTTTATCATTCATTTTGGTTGTTGTTGATTTATTAAGTGAAGTTGTGATTGAATGCAACTTTGAAAAGGCCCCTGGTATTGATGGTACAATTTTAATTTCTATTGAACGAGCAGGAAAGAATATTGAATCTCAATTGGTGTCTAATTTTTTTCAATAAATTAGTAAGCTAGATTATTTTGAATAATTTATTGATGAAACACTACTGTATCTTTTTTGTCAGATATCCAAATAAATATGATGCATATGAAAATGTTGAGACTGAACTGGTTGTAGATGAATCAGTTAAAAGTGGTGTTCCATTGGATGAGAATGTAGAAGTTGTTGAAGATTTACAAGTTTTCTCTTATGCTGCTGAGATGCAAGATGCGCCTCTTCAAATGCGCGTTGTCTCTGGTACTGAAAAATTTATTTCAAGTTAATACGAGAGCAGTCCCCCATGTGTTCTATTGACGTAATTGAAACTAGTGAAAGGGAGATGGTAAAAAAGAGATTTTTAAGGTATCTTCTTCTCTAACCGCATATACTTCAACTATTGTAAACCCCACTATTATTTTGAAATCAAAATAGAAATGGAATGCAACTGAAACTAATGTTAAGTTAATGATACCAATCTCCTCATTAAAAATAAGAAGGTAGAGGAAGAAGAAGCGGTTGTCAGCTTAAATACAACACATGCTCTTGTTAAAGAGAAGCTAAAACTGCAGGAGATGCTTTTAAAAAGAAGTTTCCAATCAAGTGGATGAACATGTAAAATATGCTCCTTCACCTAGATGGATGTTATGTTCTATCTATAATGACTTTCCTTAAGATTGCTAGAAACAAACAAGTGATTGAAAAGAGAACTACAAACGAATATGTTATTTTCATTTTCATTAGATGAAAATGCTGTGATATTTTAAAATAAACTGATCAATTTAAGAACTCTCCCACCTCATCTATTTCTCCCTATTGGATATGTTTGTAGTTTTTACTGTTCTCTTATGAACTTATGATTTTTATATATCATTCTAGTTGTATAGAAAATTTGTTTAAGACAAATGATAGGTTTGTACTAAAAGTTATTTTATGTTCTTTCTTTCATTTAGAAAAGAAGACCTTTTCTATAAGTCTAAAAGATTGAATAAGCTTCTTAGAGCTTTAATTTATGGGATTTTATAATCACAAATAGAGTATTTTTTCTAGAGATTCACACTCCTACGTATATGCTTTATGATGATGTTTGTCACTCTAAACATTATTGATTTCTTTTTCCTTCATTTTTTGCTGCATTTTCATTCTTTTTATTTGATTCATTTTTTATTTTTTAGTTTTTATTTACTATAACATATTAATATGATGTTGTACTATCTGAGGAAGAGATGCTGTATCATCTATCATCTGTTGAAGATACNGCTCCTGAGTCTTTCTTAAGGTTGGGGGATAAATCACTAACTCCTAGGTACTATCTGAGGAAGAGATGCTGTATCATCTATCATCTGTTGAAGATACTAAATATACAACAACCCGAATTCTATTTAATCAACTGTTCAAAATTTTCAATCCAGAGATATAATATTGAGGGTGAAGAAAGTTTTCATTGGCGTACCATAAAAGATCAAAATAACGATTATCGACTATGTGGTGATATTATTTTTAAAAAGAATATTAAGTGTGGCATGTCATGAGAGAATGTGGATAAGGTATTAATTCCAATGCGTCCAGGAAAATAAAATATAGATGAAAAAAGTTATTATATTCTTGTTGTGTTTCACATAGATGATCATAAACATGAAATGTATGACTTTCTCAAAAATAGCTTGATATATATAAATGGTGCAGCATGTGGATCTTTTTGCTATTTTCTCCTGAAATTGCTATGTTATTTAGATTTTGAGAGGTATAGGTCGTTATATGGAAATGATTTCAGCAAGCTCAATATTATTTGGGCTACCTGCCTGTAATGAGCCTCCTGGTCATTTTGTTTTCCGTGTATTTTTACCGTTTTGATCCTCTCCATGGCTTTTATGCTTCTTTTCTGACTTGCGAAAATGGATAGCGCAGTTCCCAAGGTGTTTGGGCAAGTTTTAGAAATGTTTCTTAGTTTTGTAGCTCTTAAGTTGAGATGTTTGACTTTGATCAATATTCTTAGTGAATGGGTTCGAATGAGAAATTTATTAGTGTCGTTAGCTCTAACATGTGGATTTTAGGCTAGTAGGACCTTTGATCCAGATCCTAAGGCTTTCATACTCATTTGGGGTATTTGGGTGATTGTAGTAATATTGGATAAGGTGTTGACTTTAATCGACATATCATCAAGACGACCTTCATAGGTCATTTCATCAATTTTATTGAGTCCAAAATATCATTTTTCACTTGGATAATATATAAGGTTTGTGTTCGTGATTCCGAATGAATCTTGAGGGGTCCGTTAATTTTTGAGTTGTTTGGTGTCAGGCAAGCTTGCTAGAGCAAAGTTGTTGACCACTGCAGCAAAACCTAAAAGTGTTTTAAGCAGATTGACTTCCCTTTTAAGCTCATTAATGCAAGAACTCAACCTCCATTGTTGAGAGCTCGATGAGTGGCAATTTTCACCGTTTCTTGTCAAATTCTTGAGCTAATAGCAAATTCTCTTTCTCTCTTCATTCCTTAGATACATTACAGCTTCAATTCCATGTTTAATTTGTGTATTGAACCTCAAATCCCTAGAAAATTCTCTTTTATGATCTTGAAATTTCCAGGCTAATTTGATCCTCGAAATGAGACCTATCTTTGCTTAAATTTTGGGTACGGATTCCTGACCCTACGAGAAAAACTTTTATGAAATTTGCCTATATTTTTTAGTGGGCCCTGAGGATCAATTTTTGATCCGACTTTTGGCCTGAATTACAATATGTTAATATGAGTATTGTTAGTTTCATTTTGATGAGTATATTATGATTGTGATAGTGTGACAATTATCCAAGGCATTGCGATAGGGAAAGGCTATCAAGTGATGGTTCGTGATTTGTTGTTCGGTCGTGAGGTAGGTTACAAATTTTCTTCTTTAGACTTAGCTCGGTTAGATGGTATATTTTATAAGTTTCATGACTGTTAGAGTGAATTGCTAGGTAGAATTAGGTGCTGATGATTTTCTGGATAACTGGCCATTTCAGGGACTTTAGAATAGTATTCCTTTGTAAGCCTTAGTTTAAGTTGCTCATTGTCATATTGAGGATAGTTTTGGAATCCTTAGTCTATGCTTAGGGGAAGTTTTTGTGGTAGTATTAGCCATTATCATTTGGATTGAGTTGTTATCGCTTCATTCTCTTGTTTTCCCTTCTGTTATGAGATTGTGTGCCTGAAGCCGCGGTTTTGGACTAGTTGGACTCTAGGTTAGTATGATTATAGTATGGAGGGTGGTTTACCCTATTTGGTGTATAATTATATACTTATATATATGTACCTGAGTGGGGACACATACCTCCAAATATACGTGCATATGGATCGATGTTTGATTTAAAGAAAAAAAATATTGATTTTTCGACTTTTTGCACTAAAATTCCTCATATTTTACTGATTTCAGCTCCAAAGAGAGTATACTACTGCTTTTACTGAACTTTGGTTTTATAAAAGAGTTGTACCATTTTTAAATTTGGTCTAATATAAGATTTTGATCAATTTATAGTTTACTTTATTGTTACATCCGAGGTGAGAATCCGGGCGAGTCCGAGGTAAAACATCAGGCTTTCACAGTTACTATATCCAAGGTGAGATGGAGAGCAGGTAAGATTTTGGGTTTCATAGTTTATTGCATTGGCCACATATTACATTGCATCATCCAATACTACACTGCATTGCGCTTGTACACTTATATATATTTGTATTCGTGTATTACTATTACTTTTCACTTTACCCTTAATCTATTATGATTTCTAGATTAGTTTTTTGTTAGATAGTTCCTTCCATGACTTTTATATTATATACTATCTTCTGAGCTTGGTCGGTCTATGATGCGTACTAAGTACCCCGTATTTTGGTATTCATACTACACTTCTGCATCTTTTTCTGATGTAGCGCCCAGTACGAGTCACCCTCATTGATACCCAGCCCATTCATGGACTTTTGCTGTTCGGGTCACAATGAACTCTTGGTATTCGGGGAATTAATACTTTCCATCCTATATCTACTGTCCATATTCTGTATCGCCCAGAAAGTTGTATAACCTTACTCTCGTACTTTTAGAGGCTCTTATATAGGTAACACTGGGTTCGGAGTTGGTATCTTGTGTAAAAAATTTTTTTTATTTTCTTAGGGCCTGTGTTGTATGTTTTAAACCTGTTATGTATATATCTATACTTTGTGGCTTCTTTATCTCATTTTCCGCTTCTATGTTACTTATGTTGGTTTTTACTTTCTGTATTCTTTTGGAATTTGACTTACTTACCGGAGGATTATAGTAGGTGCCATCATGGCCCAATTTCGGATTGTGAGACTGTCCAAAGGAAAAAGGGTATGTATTTTGTTTTTAAGCTATTTTATGTGTTTTTATATTTTTATTATTTAATATTACTGTTGTTGCTAATATTATCTTCTTTTTGTATTTTTCAGAGGTATCGATTGTGGTTGCTTTATTATGAAGTATGCAGACATGTTGATGAATGCTAAAAATCTAGCTGATTTTTGATCCTTCTACCTTACATGACCCATGAAAAATAGATCAATTAATTTGAGTGCTCATGGTTATAAGGGGAAGTAAGATTATGAAACTCCCCTTGATCAAGTGGGAGATGATTACCACGAGAATAATCTTGTGGAGTATACCTGAAAAAAAATGTGTGAGGAAAAAGAAAAATAAAAAGTAGACAAATTTACTTCTCGACTGCTTCATTTTATGTAAAGTGTCATTTTAAGTATTACAGGATATCTTTTCTATTTCTCTCTATTAAGAAACATATGAATTCTTGTTGTTGTAACTTTTGCACCAAATGACAAGCTGGATGGCGCAAGTTAATACCACAAATAGGTAAGTTGAATGGCACAAAGGTTATACCCCAAGCATAAGTTATAAGTTTTGTGGTAAGTTGGATGGCACAAAGGTTATACCCCAAGCATAAGTTATAAGTTATTTGTGCCCTTTTCAAAGATATAAGTTTTTTTGGCTAATAAAAGGCATAAAATTTAATTAATATAATATCTTGACAGCTTCTCAAGTTACGCCTAGGAGGTAAGTTCAATTCCACAAGTTTATGATCTAGGCATAAGTTCAACTAAATGATATTTGTTTGAACCCTTTCATGCTTACGACACAATTTATAAAGGTATAAGTTAATTTTCAAGTGCATGAGTTTTTTGGTAAAAAGGTTAAATTGCACCAACTCCAGGTTTTTTATGTTATGCCTAAAATTGTTGGAACCCTTGCCACTTATGGCAAAGCTATAGAAACAAGAATAAGTTTTCAAAGTTACGACCCAAATTACAGGTCTCAGATTTGAATAAGATATGCCCAAAAGACATAAGAAATTAATTCCAATAACGCAAATTATGCCGCAAGACACAAGTTATAATTTTATTAGCAAATAAATTAAAGCTAAAGGCATAATTTATATGGTTACTAAACTTAATCGATAGGCACAATTCAAAGACTTTGAATAGTATTGTACGCAAAGAATATGCAACTTTTTTTTTTCTGTTTGAATTGTCAATATCAATGACAAAAATTAAAGAAAATAGAATCACTACTCCCTAAATTAAACACTTTTTAAAATATATTTGACTAGAAATAGTTCTTAGATTTTTTTATGCATGTGCTACATGTGAATGAAGAACACTTTTCAGTTCTATAAATTACTCTTTATGATGTTCTTCATGAAAATGAACCAAACAAAAAGCATGTTATATTTTTGTTGTATTTCTTTAGAATATAGTAATGGAGGACTCTTTTCTAAAAACCTTGACAAAATCATATATTCAGCAAAACGATTTTGTATTTTCAAATTTTGCTTATACTAAATTTTTTTAATTTCTTTTCTTTTTTTAGTCTGTATTAGCATAAATGAGAAAAAAATAGAAAAAATATATATTGTTTGTTTTTTGTTTTTGGGGTTTTTTTTTTTTTATGAATTTTGAGTTTTTTTAATTTTTTATTTTTTTAAACATAAAAATACATATTAAGAAATTACAAAAACAACCCTACTAAAAACATAATAATATTAAAATAAGAAAATCTTATTTAAAATTTTAAAAATTAAAATTAATTTTATAAATTTAATATAATTGATGGTTTTTTTTTTTTGATAAATTTCAAATAAAATTATTTGAATGAACCACTCAAAATATAATATAACTAAATAAGAAATGCACTATATTAATATAATATTCTATAATCTCTCAAATTAATTTTTCTTTTTTATAGTACTTTATTATATTAATAACGGATAAGTTCTTTATTATTATTATTATTATTATTATTATTATTATTATAAAATCTACTGTTATTTTTATAATTATTATTTTATTATTAAGTGCATTCCTTTCTCTTGTTGATTAAATCTTCAAACTTTTGAATTTTAGCTTTAATTGTCAAGATAATTACATAACATTTTTATCTATATTTAAAATATTTTATTGTTTTTGGATTATTTTCATTTAATTTTTTTATTATAAGAGAGTTTTTAGTAACATTTACCAAAATCGTAGGGTATAATCTTTTAATTTGAATTGCTTTAAACAAATTATTTTTATATTTAAAATATTTAATCACTCTTAATTCAACATCCATATTTATGAATTTAAATTATTATAAGATCTACTATTATTTTTATAATTATTATTTTAATATTAAGTGCAATTAGTAATTAATTTTCTCTATTTTATTTATAACATAACCTTTTTAGATTTTATCTTCAATTGTGAAGAAATTATATGATATTTTTATCTATCTTTTAGAAAATGATTATCATAATTCATTTTTAATCCCAAGTTCAAATAAGTCTTATCCTTTTTGTATTCTGAAAAATTAACTTCTTTCTGGCTTTTGTTATTTGTTTCTGTTATTGTGTCACTAATAGTAAGTATTTTATATTAGTTGAGACTCTTTTATTAACTTGATATTTCACATAATATTATAGAATATCACTCCCCGTTTAATAAAATATGAATAAATGTATAATAGCACTACTTTTAATACATTATGAAAAATATATATATATTTTCAATGATATCATCAAAATCCTATATTAATATAAACAAGCACCCGTAATTATAGTCTATCATTTAATAAATTTTTTATTAATTAAAATAACAATTTTTCATTAAAATCTCCACTTCTCTATGTCCTTATCGTCCAAAATCTCCTGGCATCTTAACTTAAAAAAAATTTTAAAAATATAAATTGTTTTTATTTAGGATTGAGATATGATTTACTTGAAACTGCAAACCTGTGATTATAAAACAAAAAATTAATTTTGTTTCCCAAACTATGCTAAAACAAATATACTTTCTCCGGCCAATATTATCATATCTTTCTATTAATGGAGGTATCACCTCGTAATTAAAGAATAGTTTCAGAAGAATGAAAGTAGCTTGTCATGCACTGAAATGAAACTTAAAAAGGTAAACTTACAATATATGAAATTCTTAAGGTTGTCACATATGTGATTACTTTAACTTGAATTTTTGATTCCTCCAAAACAATTTCTCTCTTCTCCACTCTGATAAATACCTGATAATCCATGTTCAACAAATCAAAATTTATCTCCTTTTGAATATCTGCTAAAAAATTGATTATACATTTTAATTTACGGCATGATTTTAAAATATGATATAGTCCCTGTGCCTTGCTATTATAAATTATTCAAAAAATTTATCTATGCAAAAGCATGATAAAAAAATCAACCAAATATGAAGCTTCATAAGAAATAAAAAAAATTAAGAAATCATTGTTATGAAATAATAAACCAAAAGCATAAATATATTTGTATTATAGTGAATGTCTATAAAGACATTGTATTAGTGGATACATGTGTTTATATTATAGTGAGAAAGTCTATCTTTTGAAAAGTTAGAGGAATTGTCCCTATAAATAGGGGTTCTCCTTCATTGTATTTCATCCGATCAAGAGAAATAAGAACTTCTCTCCTTCTCTTTCTCTACAATATTCTTGTTCTTTCTTTATTATTTCATAACACGTTATCAGCACGGGTCTCTGCCTTGAGCACTCACTTGAGGTAAGAAAATCAAAGTTTCTAGTATTTCTTGATATTTATGTCTTTACTAATAAGAATATCGATTTTGTTTATGGATCACGAACATTATTGATTCACTTGGCAATTCATACCTCATAATTATTCAGAAGAACAAACATTGTGGAAATATATTTGTTCCATGGAACAATATATATATATATATATGATCACTAGAAGTGATAATATTTTCACATGTAATTATAATAAGCTTATGAAAATATGGATGCAATGGGTCTTGGAGATACCATTAAAAGTGAAAACAAAGCATCAAATCAAGATCGTGCTAAGGCTATGATATTCTTATATCTTGACAAAATTCTTAAAATTGAATATCTCACGATTAAGGATCCACTTGTTTTGTGGAATAGCCTAAAAGAAAGGTATGACCACTTGAAGATGTTCATCCACTTGTCTTTGGATCCGTAAGACTATAAGTCATTATGAGTATAACTCATCAACATTCAAATTGTTTCTAAGTTGAAAATATGTAAGAGAAATCATCTACGATATATGCATGTCTCAGTTTGCTTCCGAAGTAGCAATATCTTAAAGAGGTTTTAAACTATCATACCTTATGTGTTGAAGCATATTTAGATGATCATGTTCCATTCCTGAAGAATGAAATTGAGAACTTTTGATAAATGTTTCAAATATAGATCGGGGATCTAGTCCACCGAAGTGAATGTGACAATAGCAACAAATCTTGAAATTTATTCTCGAAGTAGTAAATCTGAAATTTTACTTCCAAAAGTAGTAAATATGAAATTTGCTTATAAAGTAGTAAGAATTTAACAGCGATTCCTGAAGTAGTAAGACTCTTCAAAAATTAAATCTTGCAATTTACTCATGTCTTACAATTTACTCACGAGAAGTAGTAAAACACGATTGTTTGTCAACAAGAATCATGACACGGTAGTGTCCAAATAATATTATGAAAAATAAATTGAAAGCTCCTGAAGAGTTTATTTATTATTATGTCATTCATCCCATATTATAGTACAAAGTTGTTATGTTAAAACACAGAATTGCCAATGACCTGAAGTTTACCAACAATAAAAATGGTTATCATTTTTGAGACTACAAATAATTGAAGGGTACATATCTTCAAATTACTATGGTAAGAAATATGTATATGAAAGGTTACCTGATTTGTACTACAAATATACGCATGATGAAATTACATGCTATAGTAAATCAGAAGTTTATTGATGTGAAATTCATGTCATAGTAAATCTTAAATTTACTAAAATAAATAATATGTCACTTAGGTAAACCTGAGTTTACTAGTATGGATAAATCTCAAAGCAAGTTATCCAATTATGAAGACATTTGTTTGATTGATTCTGGTACCACACATACAATATTCAAAGATGAGAAATATTTTTCTCACTTAAATATGGGCAAGATATATGAAAAGTTACCTGATTTGTACTACAAATATACGCATGATGAAATTACATGCTATAGTAAACTAGAAGTTTATTGATGTGAAATTCATGACATAGTAATTCTAAAATTTACTAAAATAAATAATACATGTCATGGTAAACCTGAAGTTTACTAGTATGGATAAATCTCAAAGCAAGTTATTCAATTATGAAGACATTTGTTTGATTGATTCTGGTACCACATATACGATATTCAAAGATGAGAAATATTTTTCTCACTTAAATATGAGCAAGATAAATGTTACTACGATATCTGGCAGTACCAATTTGATTGAAGGCTTTGGGAAAGTCATTATAATCTTTCCTAAGGGAACTAAACTCATCCTAAATAATGCCATGTTTTCTTCTAACTCTCGGAGAAATTTGTTGAGTTTTAAAGATATCCATGAAAATGGTTATCATATCAACACAATGGATGAGATGAATCTTGAATATCTTGGTATCACCAAGAATGTC
>JACEIK010004936.1:0-52104 GCA_018107945.1 Datura stramonium
AATATTGCTCTGCTCCTTAAAAATTCTTTATCCTTCTTCCCACCTCAATACGAGCACTGCTCGGAATCCTCGAGATTCTCGTGATCTTGACGTGTTGAGTATGGGTAACAATCGTGGTATCCATGACATTTGATTTTCTTTTGCTTTTGTCGTTTACCGGTTAGTTTAATGATTCATTTATTTGTTACATCTTGTTATTTATTCTGTCTAATCGCATCTATCATCACGACTATGAGTTAACGTGTTCTTTAACATGACTTTTCAAGTTTGAGGTTATTGTTGCATCTACGGTTGTATTAACCTTTAAGCAGGTATCATCTTATTCCGGCATTTATCAGAGAGTCGCCGGGACGAAAGGAGGCTACCGGAATTATTCTAATGTTATTTATTTTAATGTGCCATAGTTATTCATTCTATTTTATGTTTGTAATATTTGTAATATAAACTCATAATAGTGGAAAGGGGCTTATGGGGGGTGAGGATGTCATATTTATTTACTGCTTTCTTAACCGTCAATTTCATCTAGAAAGCATGCCTATAGGATTAACAAATACATAGAAATCATGCCTATAGGTCTTAAATAATTCAATTTAAAGTGTGTTTTTATGTTTAATATTTTAGTAACCTTGCTCTCAAGAACAATACTAGTTATTTATTTTATTAGAAATCATGTCTATAGGATTAACGCGGACATAGATATTTCTATAGGAATCATGCCCATAGGTTTTAACGCAATAATATAATTAGGTTTTAACGCATATAATTATTTTGATAGAGATCATGCCTACAGAATCTAATCGATTCAAACATACTCGTGAACCTTAGAAATCATGCCCATAGGAATAATATATATTAGAAATCAGCGCTTTATCAAACTTAGGCATTTTAACTCAATGTCTTGGGTTTAATCTAAAAGTCCTGCTCATAGGAATAACAAAGTCAATTATTTGATAGAATCATACCTATAGAAATTTATTTCATGCGAATATATGGTGACATTTAGAGATCATGCCTAAATTATTTTTTATGACATTAAATTACTTGGATCATAATGGATAGTTCACTCGTTGGAGTTATTTTAATGAGTAGATTTGCATGCATTAGACATCTATGACTTTAGGATAATTTTTAATATGATTACGTTCACTAGAAATCATGACTATAGGGTTTAATTCCTAAGCATGTTTAATTACTGGCTTACTTTAATGGAGGCTTATGTGAAACCCTTTTGTGCTAATTTTTTTACTATTTGCTAATTGTTTGACGATTAATCACCTTAATAAAGCTTTTAAGAATTTTAGAACCCAAACTCCAAAATAATAGTAGTCCAATTGCCTCTTGGACATTAGGATTGGGACGGGTAGGCACATATTAAGGCGTTAGTCTTCTCCACTTGTGATCGTATGCTTAATAAAAAATTAAATAATTAGGCTAGTAGTGGAAAATGATAGTCTCGCATCTTATTATTGACGAACTGGAATAAGATGCAGTTCATTTAAAGTCACAGTCCGATTAGCAAAACCAAAGCTGACTTATTTGGTTGCCAGAATGCCCTTCTTTGAGTATTCCGCCTGCCCTAATTTAATTATTATGTTATTTTCTTATTATCGTTACTTTACCTCAAAATCATTAATTGCAGACGTTCATAGATTGTTTTTTGTTTCTCTTTTTTCATTCGCTTCATTTTATCTATGTTTCAAAACTTAAAATTAATATTGATCACAGTAATTCACACAATAATGGATTCAGCCAATCCAGATTTGACGCGAAGGCAGCCACTTCGAGGTGCAACTCAACAACTCCTTCGGTAACTGAGGCGTATATTTTATTGGAAATGTTTAACGTAATTCTGGGGTAACTTAAGGCGATTTCTGAAAAGAGTTGTCGATGTTGAGTCTCCGCTTCCATGAGAGGGGAATAAGCTGAGCACTTACATCCGGGAGCAGAGATGAGTGTCTAAGAGTATGCATTAAGATTTGATTCCTTGGCTAGATTTTCACCTCCCAACCTACCACTACGCCCTGTGGTACACCGATTCACAAGCAGGCTTGATCTAGAGCATGTTGACTCTTGTACTACAGCTACGCTATGAGAGGACATGGATATATCATGGATTCCGCTTCTTCCCTGCATTATAGAAAAGGTTGCATAGCACAACGTATAGCCGAGGGGTAGATAGAGGCGTATAGAAGGGCCAATTAACCGATGAGACAAGCAGAGTCCTGTGGTGGACCCAAACCTCGATTTTCTAGGCTTGCCACCTAGGCTCACCCTGCTGAAATAAAGAAGGGTAGAAGTTCGATCATCTCGGTAGTCCGGTCCGGGCTGAGAGTTCACTAGTATCAAGCTCACAACAAGAGTAGAGGCTCACCAAACGAGGCCACTCCCCGCGTGGTTCTACACACGTGAGGTGAGGCACGGAGATGGATAGTTGGTTCCATGAAACTGCTTGGCCCTTGTGGGCAAGAGGAATACATGATGAGGGAATTCTACCAGAGGTCAGGTGATAGGATCAAGAGGGCTAGGATTATGCTGTGGTCACATTCGCAAACACCTTCATAGGAGTGGTCTGACTTGTGCGCATGCAGGTGTAGGCCGATTCCTGTGAGCATCCAGCTTTTGGTAGTGGTCAGAACTGGTATTTATGTACTAGCAGGCTGACGTGTGACTTTGAGTCATCGCCAGATGTTGTGACAGTGTACACTAAATATTAGTTCCCACTTGATATATGCTTGATAGATCTAGGGCTCCGCTCCGTCCTATATTATCGTAGGGAAGTTTTGTAGTACTAGAATTACTCCGTCTAATTCATTTTTTGTGTGTACAATTCCACAGGAATCTATCATCAATAAGAGAGTTTATCGAGGCTGGGTAGGGGAAATTGTTGATCGCTGCACTTTGTAGACTTGGTAGAGTTGAAGAAGAATGATTTGATGGATCATGGGCATGAATTTGCTAGCATCATGTTATGCCAATGCTGAGTGTTGGACAAAGATTGTTAGATCTCCATTTCCCTAAAGAAACAATTCAGGAATGGAAGGGCACTATAGCTACACCTAAAGGTAGGTTCAGTCTTATCTCCGAAAAGGAAGCACTAAAAGGTTTGCATTTATCATATTGTTAGAATTCAGGACCATAGAATCCTCAACTCTTCATTCCATTTCTGGTACAAAGGAATTCCTACGTGTTTCAGATGAGCTCCTAGGTATTCCTCCGTAGTAAAATCGATTTTGCCATTGATATAAATATACACAATCACATGTCTATTCCCCTACAAAAAATGGCTCAGCCGAGACAAAGGAGTTGAAGACTCAACTAAAATACTTGCTTGATAAAGTCTTTATCAGGCTTAGTACTCACTTCTAAGCGCCACGCTCTTTTTGGTGAAACACATGGCTCCCTATGAATGCGTGTAGCTTACTGACAATAACAGAGTCACTACTAAGAATAAATATCCCCTTCCTAGGATAAATGAATTGTTTGATCACCGCAAGTGCCAAATATTTTTCAAAGATTGATTTTGAGATCGTGTGGTACCATCGTGTACGAGTTCAGAGAAAGATGTTCTCGAAGCAACTTTAGAAACCGGGAGTGTAATACTTTGAGTTGTGATGTCTTTCTGATTGATAAATGCCCCAAAGAAGGGTTTATGGACCTCCACGAACAAAGATATTTAATCCATTCTCAAATCGCTCGATAGTATTTATTGATGATATCCTTGTATATTCATGCTCAAAGGCCGAGTATAGAGATTATCTCTGCGGAAGTACCTGTACTTAGGAGATCACGAAAGTTATACACCAAGCTCTAAAATGCGAATTCTTTTTGAATTCTCGTGGCTTTATTAGGCCACATTATACATAGGGACGCAGTATACATCCGTGCTGGGATTCAGAAAATAGAGGCCGAAGACTGCTTTAAACCCATAACTCCAACCGGTTTGCAACTTTTTGGGTTAGCCGGCATTACGTATGACGATGGCGATCTTCACCCACGCACTACATTGATGAGGCCTGGAAGGCAACCAAGTTCTAGGACAGACGCAGGAATAGATTTTCTGTGGATTGGAAAGATAGACTAACATTTGCATCTAGTATTGCACTCTACCGTGGCGCTCAGAGGGCTATGCCATATATTGTGACGCTCTGCATCAAGGTTAGGGGTGTGTTCTCACGAGCATGGCAATGTGATTTTCATGCTTCGAGGCACTGAGGAAGCATGACAAGAATTACTCAACCCATAATTCTGTGAGTCGGGCCGTGAAGCAGTAACTACTGAAGATCCGAGAAATTATTTATATGGTGTCTGTATGTCGACATCTTTATATATCACCAAAGTCCCGCATATCTTAAACGTAAAGAGTTGAACCTCGGCAATGTCATTGGCTAGAGTTGCTGAAATACTATGATGTAGATATCTTATATCACCTGTGTGAAAGCTAATGTTGCAATGGTCTTAGTCACAGATCTATGGGGAAACTCTGTCATATCTCGAGCATATAAAAAAGAGAAATCTGGGTTTCGAGAGCTACACCGCTGGCCAATTCTAGTGGGTCCGATTGATGGACGCGTATGATAAGGGGGTTCGTGATTCGAATACCGCAAAGATCATCCTGGGCCATGAGGTGAAAGAGGACACAAGATCCTAGCCCGGTACAAATTTCATAGGAAAGGCTTAGCAGAAGACTCATTAGCCTTTGAGAAAATAGGAGATGGATTCTTAAGATTCGAGGTCACCCCGTGTTTCAAAATGAGCGTGTGGCTTCGCCAATGCGATCATGGTAGAGGTACATTATTCGCTATTCTCTTCACCCAAGTTCAAAAAAGATGTACCATGACCTAAAAATCTATTGGTAGCGTGGATGAAGAAAGATATCACGAGTTTGTAGCACAATGTCCCAATTGCCAAAGCAGGTAAAGTTGAACACGTAAGCCCGCAGACAGCACACAGAGATAAATGTGCCTATGTTAAAATTTCCAAAGCAATCAACATGGATTTTGTTGCTGTGGTTACCCAAGAATAATGCTACCAATTTGACTCTATTTGGTTCATTGTGGGTAATGACTGCAACCGCCATTTCTTGCTGGGCCAGACTACATTTACAAATAAAGATTACGCTGAGCTTGTATATCGTAGTAGATAGTCGACGCATGATGCTGTCCCACATATCTATTATTTCTAACAGAGTGGCACAATTTATAGCCAATTTCAAGTCATTCCGTAAAGGTTTAGGACACAGTTAATCTCGAGTACAACTTTTCATCCCAAGATACATGGGCCAAAGCAGCGCATAAATTAAGACACTCGAGGATATATTACGAAATGTTATGCAAGGATTTCAGAGAATTTAGGATGATCACCTACCTCTTATTGAGTTTGCATATAATAACAGTTACCATTCTAGCATTGAGATGACACATTATGAGGCCTTGTATGGGCAAAATGCAGATCCTCAATTGGATGGTTTGAGGTAGGTGAACCGTGGCTGATTGGATCTCGACTTGATACATCGGCTCCGAAGAGATATTTAAGCTCATTGTGAGAGAGATTATTGATAAACAGTCATCATAAATCTTACTCTAATGTATGACGTAGAGACTTTTAGAGTCTCATGGACAACTAGATATTCTTGAAAGCTTCGCCTACGAAGGGCATTAGCGAGATTTGGCAGAAGGGCAACCTTAGTCAAATTCACTGGTCCATACCGAATCAGAAGATAGGCCGAAGTTACGTATGAGCTAGAGCTGCTCCGTGTGGCTAGAATCTGCTCATCCAAGTTTTCCATGTGCCCATGCCACGAAATTGGAATAGGAGACCCTTCGGGTTTTCCTAGTTGGAGTGATGTTCAAATCACACAGAGTTGTCCTACTAGTTAAAACCTCTAGTTTCCATATTAGATCGACATCCATGCATTGAGGACCAAAGATGTGGGCTTCCAAGTAAAGTCCTTCTGTAGAAGGTGATATGGAAGAAGTGACCGGGAAGTTGAGGATGACATGAGATCCAAATATCCCTACTCTTTGCTTTAATCTCTACAAGTGTGATGGCTATTGTCATATTATTACAATCGATGCGGTATAATTCATTCGGACTTTATATTGTTCCTTATTATTATTGCTGTTGTATTTTTGTGCACGTTATTGCTGCGTAGCCATGCTATTTAGTTATCTATGAGACTTATAGGCTGGACTTTTCATGTTTCCAGGTTTCAACAAATTCATACTGTGGCACTTGCCAAATTTTGCCTACTTTTATAAGCTTGAATTCATGAATTAGAGTTACATTTGAGAACAAATGTTCCTAAAGGGGAAGGATGTAACACCTGGATAATTTAAGTGATAAACTCGTACTATCAAGCAATGTCCAAGGTGCTTAGTATGAAAAGAAGGACGTGGTAGGTATTTATATTACTCAATGATCGTACATTAAGGTTTGAAGTCGAGGAAGTTGTAAAATGAAAATCGGCCAAAGTTATTGCAAGTTACTTTTAGAAATTCTTTGAAATTTGGGTCAAATGTCTCAAAGATTTTCTCACATTCTTAAAGCATTGTGAGGCCTACTTCACCCATCAAATTGAAGGGTTTATGAAATTAGTTTTCCAAGCACAAAACAGTTCGCCAATACGCTCAACAGAGAGATATTCGCATATTGGTGAGACTGCACAAGAAGGCACGTGGAGGTGGGCCCCCATGTCAGGGGAATTTATCTTCACGATCGATTTGATTTTTTCTATTCCAAACAAACTCCAAAAACTTCATATCATCTCTTCCATGGTTCCCAGGGTTACAAGGTTCACTATAGGTGATTCCACCATCCAAACTCTCCCAAAATCGAGGTAGAAGTTGGGGTTGTTTAAGAACAACTAGCGCATGTTTGTTTTATCGACATTTTGGTTTGTTTGCAAGTTCTTGAACGCGATTATTGAGAAGGATGTTTATGACTTGTATTTCTTTATATTGTAAGGTAAGGGTTTTAACTCTCTCCATCGTTAATTCAAGGTTATGCCATAAATCGAAAGGCTATCGATGTTGGAAATTCTTTTTCGTTTGTTGCATTGAGATCAAGCTAGTGGCTTTGGAGTTGTATAACATGGTGATTATTATTCTACTGTATATAATTCAAGGATTGGTTGAGAATAGTTGAACTATCGATCTCTACAAGGTATGCAAAGCAAAACCTTTTTTGGTAAGTTTCTTTCGTCGTATAGCTGGCACGCACTTGTCTTATTCGCCAGCCAGTACTCGAACCCATAATAGTTGTTGATTAAGTTAGCTACCAGAATTATATATATATATATGTATATGTGAGCTTCTCTTGTCGGGATTTGTCTTGATTAGTCATTCGTTTTCCGTTAAAAGCTTATGAAATCTCTCTGCTTCAAATAGTTGTCATGAAGTTCATATTGATAGCTTATTGTTTGCCGATGCCTAAGGGCCTTTTGTATTTAGCTTCTTAGAATTTCAAGTAGATATTGCAGTATAACTATTAGTTTGTCATAGAATCTATGTGATTTCCAACGCCTATAATTATATAGCTAGCCTCTGGCTGTGCCAATAAGATATCATGGAGCCTATAGATCAAAAAAAGAAGTAGAATCGTAGTTTTACCTTCGTGTAAATGGAATCATGGCCTATTGAGTAGTGGTGGTGAGATGGTTGGTGTTCCACCTATTTATTATAGGCCTTATACTACACGACATACATGGTTATATGTGTCAATGAAAGTCACCTACTTGTTGATAAAGGAAAATTGCTCACGCCTATTGATCATCTCTTGCTCGCTGTTAGTATTTGGGGTTAAGTATTTGATCCATATACATAAAGATGTCCACCAACAGCCTAAAAAGGCCATGATAAATGCACCTTGCCCATGGGATATACTTTGCTTATAAGATTATAAAATATCTAGAAGAACCATATTGAAGCCCGCAGCCACGCTTTTAAGTTTACTTACCAATGGACTTCCTTATACTATGTTGGCATCATCGTTCTGCAGAGCCTATGCTCTGGGTGTAAAGAGCATAGAAGGCTTAGATATAATTACAAGATCCTTAAGGCTCAACACAAATATAAAGAGTCCGTGGTTGGCTCAAGATATAGACAGTGGAGCTAAGCAGTTTCAAGACACAGCCATGTTTTGCTCAAGTGTGGATACAAAGGTGACTAATAGAATATGTATATCGAGTTGCACTCCGCCATGGCTTATGGGGCCTGTAGGTTATTTCTATGTTGTCAGTTCTTGCGACTTATGGGGACCAAAAAGTTAGGTTGTGGTCATTGCCCTGCTTAATTCCTCGATAATTTAATAAGATCTTTCAAGCTATTCTCTTATTCTCTTAGCTTTGTACATTTTGTTCTTACTATTAGTTTAATTCCCGCTTATTGTTATGCCTTACATACTTGGTATGGCCATTATATTGATGCTCTGAGCCCGGGCGCCGCACTCTTGCCTCGTTGTGTTTTGATAGACGATTCGGCGACCCTCCTCAAGAAGAAGCCAGCTCAACACATTAGTCGCCTCCTCTCTTTGGAGTTCACACTTTAGAGGTTTTCCATTTTGTCAGATAATTCTTTTTTAGGGTAGTTCGAGGTCCCGTCCTGCCAAGTAAATAATTCCTTAGAGGCTTTTGCAAAAAGTGGGATTGTATAGAAGTACATTGTTGTCTACGCTTAGCTTGCTATTTTGATCTAGAGTAGCTTGGTGGCCTTAGTTCTGGCCTCTTGTATATATGTCTATCTTTAGCTTTATTTGCTTTAGATAATATGGTGATCTTGTCTAACCGTATAGGATGTTATTATTATTGTGAACTGGGTCAACCGACATCCGTACAGAGTCTATATGCGCCTTTCGGCCAAGTGGCTTCTTTAATACAAGATATACTTGATTTTTTTCGATTATATGTCACTGTGTGCACTGAGGTGTATATGTCCGCTAGGTTAGCTCGGGTATCCAATGTGGTACTGTGTTCCAATTATGCCTAGAATGAGGTGTGACAGATAACAGAAGCATATACAAATTCCATTAAGAATGGTGGCCCATGCAGATAGTAAAGAATGAACACCTGGATAATTGTGAGACGCCAACACTGATACTCATACGAAGATAAGCAATGCTTACACAAAAGGTGACCAAGACAGATGAAGACCTTGATACAACTATTCATGACGTAATCACAGCCGGAGACCTATCGCCTAGACATAGCTTAGAGTTAAGCTGTGGGGGAAAAGAATAGCAAGGGATAAAATGCTATAACTTACAAGTTCAAACAAGGAGGGAGTAAGGATAAACTACTAATAGTGATCATTGATCAATAAAATCTTGTTTTGATATAAGGTCCGTTAATACTCAAAATGTCTTTGAGATTAATAGAACTAAATAAGAGACATCACATCGATACATAGCTCTAATGATAACATTTTCAATGTCCAGGAGAGTTAGAACATTCTAAAAGGAGATTAGGTGTACAGGGTGGTGTTGTCAACTATTCTTCCAAGATTTGGGGTTTCTTTGAGGGATGAAACGGGAGGGACTAGTGATTTCGTATATGGTATAACAGACTTATCGCAAAATTCTAGTCAGTGGTAGATCATGTAATATCACAAATTTGTTTATGATAGATTTCTACCGTAGGAAAGACTAGAACTAGTGGAGAATCAGGACTTTCGTGAAGGATATAGTCTTCCTTGGGTAATAGGAAGGGACTATAATGTTATACCGAATGAAGATAGAAGCAGTGGGCCTACTTTCACTCAAGAGGAAGTAAAGTGGACTGCATATGGTATTAATAATTGGTCTTATCGAGTTGAACTTCGGGTGGAAGTAAATACACTTCGTGGAATGACAATTGAGAAGGATTGCATATCTAAAATATTGGATGTGGTTCTAGTAAATTAGGAGTCTACGGATTTAATGCCAACAAGTGAGGTGCATCACTCAATTAGATAGGGATCGGATCAAGGCCCTCGCACGCGATATAACCTTAGGGAGTAGCCATCCAGAAGTTTTCAAATTTATGTGTGGATTTTGGGCCAATCATAGCCGGGCCTAAAAGGTGGCGAAGAGCATTGGTAGACCGATTTCATGGGAGTCCATTTTTGATGTATAGGGATAAATCAAAAGGTTAAACAAGCATTGGTGCAATTTGGAGCAAACAAGACTTTTTGGTAACATTTTCCAAGTGTCAAAACTTTGGAAGATAAATTGAAAGCTCAAGGGAATCTCAAGAAATGCTTCCAATGAGAACCGATGCAATTGAACAAGGTGTATTTGCATTTTAAGAGATACAAGGAAGACGGGGAAGACTTTAAGAAAAGCGCGTGTATGAAATGATTCACTAAGGTGATAAAAATACCAGTTCTTCCATTCTTATGTAAAAGCCAAAGAAATAAGAAATTATACAATTATGGGAGATAAAAGATTCTCACAAGGATGATTTCAACTCAAGCAAGAGATAGGAGATGCAATGTGTGAGTTCTTGAACACCAGCTCGGAGAAGTAGAAAATATAAAGAATACTTTGATATGGTCATGTCATTCCAAGATTGGATAATGTATGCAGATAATGATGATAAGGACAAGATTGCTAGACCAGAAGAGGTGAAACGAGTAATTTTTTAGCTTTGTAAAGATAGTGCTAGTGGGCCAAAGATGGTTTCTCTAGTAAATTTATTAGATATGTCGGGACATAGTGGGTAGTAACATTACTAATAGTATGGTGAGGGATTTTTTACAAGGTAGGATACCGTGGATTCATTACTATACAAATTTGATATTTATACTAAAGAAGGGAAGGCAGATAGTTTGGTGGATTATGCATCTATCAGCCTTGAGCAACTTTGTCAACAAGGCAATATCAAGGATGCTCCATGATAGACTCGGTGAAATATCTACCTGACATTATATCCAAAAATCAAGCCGATTTTGTCAAGCGGCAAAAGTATTGCGTAAAATGTGTTATTAGCTCAGTGAGATCATAAGTGGATATTAACATCAGAAGAAATGACATAATATCGGTGGTCAAGTTGGACATGACAAAGCCATATGATAGGACTCTCTTAGGTTTTTCACCAAGGTGCTAAGACAATTTGGATTCTCGTAAATCATAATTAATATAGTATGGAGATTAATTCCCAATAATTGGTACTCAGATTTAAAGCTAACGAAAGCAACCAAAAGGCTTTTTCGCCATCCGTAGGTGTGAAGAAAGCAGATCCATCACACCTACTCTTTTTATTATTGTTGCGCATGCTAGCTAGGGATTGAACAACCTACACAGGGAAACATACATAGGGGTTTGAATGCCAATGGAGCTCGTAAATTAACTATATATCTTATACATATGACACCATTCTGTTTTATTTTAGAGATAGAAAGACAATGAAGAGCATAGTGAGAGTTTTGGCAGAGTATGAAAGGGTGCCGGACAACTTATTAATGCAATAAGAGTTTTTCACTGCATGAAAACTCCAAGAGTGGTGGCTTAGAGACCGCGAGGTGGACCGGAATTAATCGTGGTGTATTCCTATGACTACTTGGGTTGTCTAGTGTTTTAAGGCGTAGCACAGCATACTTTGAAGAGTTGATAAGGAAGATTTCAAGAATACTCGCAGCATGGCAAAATAAGTTCCTCTCTTACGGGGTAAATATATTCCTCAATCAAATGTCCCGCAATCTATGCCTACATCTTTATTGTCTACCTAATCCCTAAAGGCGTAGAGAATCAAAATTCACAAATCTTGCAAAATTTTTAGAGTAAAACAGGGGGAAATAAGGGCAATCATTTGGTAGTTTGGGAGGAGTTATGTTATCCAAATGGGAAGGAGGACTTAGATTTAAATTCCTTATGACGTATCAAAGGTGGCTAAGCATGTGAAACTTCTCAGACCTCAAATATCTTCCATGCGGATTCATTATACGTCGAACAAGTATTGCAAAAAGAAGCATCCAAAGAATAATCAAGGAAGGGGGCATCTTACACCTGGAAAGCTATGATCCAAGTTAGGAGGAAATTGAACATGATATATCGTAAGGTGTGAGAACAGAGAGGTGAACTTCTAATTTGATAACTGACACAATAAGAGAGGCACTATATTTTGTGGAGGAGATAAATAGAGGTGACAAGGAATTGTGAGGTGAAGAAGTTTATTACTAATGAAGACTGGAATAGAGATAATTAAGAAGCTTACTCTATGGTATTTAATAGAGTTATTACAGCGAGGTCCATCAAATCGTGTTGGAGGTGAAAGGGGAGACATGGCATGGTGGATAGGCAATGTAAAAGAGACTTTCACAGTAAGTTCATCATATCGTATAATGAGGAAGAAGAAGGAAGAGGTTCCATGACTATCTAACATATAGCGGCGGGTTGCCTTTCAAAATGCATTTTTTCAATGAGGATATGTGGAAAAAGAGGATACCAACTCGATAATGTAAGGAGAATGAATATTCAATTGGTATCAAGATACAATTACCGTGGACAAGCATAATTAGAGACTATGAGTCACTTATTTCTAATAGCTCCTATAGCCTTAAAACTATGGGAGCATGATCTTTTGCAGCGTATTTTCAACTAAATGTTAACGCATCTTCAATAATTAATTATTAAATGGTTAGCGTATGCCATCTTCAAGCATATGCCACATGGAAGTTGCTAAAGGTGATTCCAACTATTATATGGAAATTGTGGAAGAGGAGGGAATGTGTTAAGATATGGAAAAGACGTGACCTTATTTATGATGTGGGTAAGCCGACTTACAAATTATCAAGCACAGCTTAAAGTCAAAAACCCATGGATTGCAGTACCTACAAGTCAAGAGGGAATTATACTACTTACAACAATATATTCCAAGTTGTACTACAGAAAGTATGTCGTGATTTTCCAAGGAGGAACGGTGAAGGCACACGACGGGCGCGGCAATCCAGGGAAAGTACCTCCGATTTTGTCTAAGAGAAGAGAGGAAACCTTATATATACAGACACAAATAGACAAAGCAAGCAATTTGGTGGAAAAGCTAAAGCAAAGTGATGAAATTACAATATTGTATCACCAGAATACAACATTGCATTGAAATGTATTCACTCAACTTAAAGAAAAGGATAAGTAAGGGAGTGGAAAATTCCATGGGAACTAGAAAATATTATGGAGGAGATATTGAATATGAAACAACACATACACATGGAAATACATAACATTTATGAGAAGCCACTATTTTGCAAGATGCCCTAGCTAAAAATGCATTCAATAAGAGAGAAAAATGGCATATACACGTGAGTTTCATCACCACTGTGCTGACATGCAGAAACATACTAAACATGGATAAATCATAAGTTCCTCAACTAAAGATTAAGACGAAATCGATAAATCCATGTTCATAGTCAGCAAAACAGAGAAATGGAAGCATAAATTGTCCCACATACATATGTACAAGAGCTAAGAACAAAAGATCTATTAGAATTAGACTATCTAGCCTAAGCTATGACAACAAAACAAAAAGCGATACCAACAAATAGAAGGTTCCTCGTCGATTGAGTTTATTATTCACCCCACTAGAAAGATATCGAAGAAGGAGGAGCACATTTTCTTCTATTCTTGGTTCATCAAGAAACCTAAAGGATTGATTGGATACCTCAAGGAAGACCGCTAGATAGACCACCTAACAAAAGGGCAGAGGTTAGATCGAGCATAAAAGAGCAAAGAAGATGGGTGACCTACTCCTTGAGAGGCTATCAAGCTCGATCATAATCATCAATGGAGGACGCATTGATCGCCCAAAGTCAAGAAGGAGGAATTGTGGATGCTTTGAAGAGGAACATGTAAGAAACCAAATGAAACCCTACTTTCACTTGGTCTCGTTTGGGATGTATGGGAAGAGGTATAGAGGCAAATTTGTAATACAAAGTCTTATCCAGATGTTGTTGGACCTCAAACAATGTAACTAGATTTGAATTATTAATCAAATGGGCTCTGACCCACCCAAATTATTATTTTAAATTTTTTTTAAAAAAATTAATTGAGAACTTGAACTTTTTCTTCCAAATGAGAATTTACAATTAATGACAAATTTAAATTTAAAAATTAATAAATATTTAAAGTTTTTTTCTTCCGATTTTACTTGATTTTCAATTTTCATTAAATTTAGTAGGTAGAGTTTGTTAAATATATGAAACAAAAAAGATTCATTTTTTAAATAAAACAAGGGACTGCTTAAATATATTTAAGAGACCATTTTAAATCTACCTCTAAACATATGTATATTTTTATTGTTTTCTCATATTTTAGGTAAGATTTTAATCAAATTTTGTCAAAGTTACTTTTATGAAATATGAGGTAAAGTTAAATAATTCTTTATATAACAAAAATAAAAATAATAACTTAAATAAATAATCGTAGTTAAACGATGAAATTTACTCTTAAGTAATAAACTAGAAAATACTATCCACTCGCTACATTGTCAATATGTTATCATTCTATAGTTGATCGTGGTTTCAAAGAAAAAAGAAAAGAGGAAAATCATTCCTATATGATTGTTTATGTTTAGTCTTTTAATTTTTTTCTTGAGCTTGTACTTATGGGCCTATTGATATACGAGTTATACGTTATAATTGACCTTTGTTCAATAAATAATTTGATATCTGGGAAATACCAAATATCAAACAATGTTAATATCTTATGTTAAATTTGAAATAAATATTGTAATTTTAAAATTTTAATTTCAAATATCATATCAAATATTGAATTACATAAATTCTCAATAGGATAATTTAATTTTGACATTTATGTCCAGCCCTACATAAGATAGACTCTAATTATTAACAGGAGTGGTAAATGTTCTAAAACATCTCTCTGATTTGCAACTTTGGTTTGTTGACTTATATTTTAAAATACTCCTGTTTGTTTATCAGCAAATTCTATTCCTCAAAAGTTGAAAGGGTGATCTGCGAAGCAGAGAATCTGGAGCGCCTACCGTCGGAGAATTTGAAATCCCTCCCCTCTCATCACAAAAGAGACGTTAGAAGCTTTAAACCTTGCGGACAAACCATTAATTTATTTTCTTTTCTTCAAATATTAACCTACTTTACTTTTTCAAAAATATAATCTCTTCCTCATTTAATGCTTCAACTATGCTCTGGCCTCTGTTTGAGACCAATTAAAGATTACAGCTTCACTTACAAGCCAACCCACTCATCTCTTCACTTCTACAGTTTTTCCAAGTCTAGAATTTTTAGACCCACAAGAATTGAAAGTTAGAGTTAAAGACTTTACTTTTCTAGGTCATGTATGTTCTTTTCATATTTTTCTTTTTTGTTTATTTTCACTGGTGCTCTTGTAAGGAATTGATACATGGGAATGCTGATTTTGGTTTCATCTTCAGACGGACAAGCACTGCTGTTCTGGGAAAGGACAGGATTATTGTGAGCTAGCATTCGATTTGTTTGGGTCATGTAAGTTTTTATGTAGGTTTGTTTTGTTTCGTTTCTGTTTCTGATTGCTGATAACAATTGGGGTATTCCAACATGGGAAAGATTGATTTTTGCCTGATCATTCTCGGGAAGTTGTAAAGGCTGGAGCTTCAATGAGTTCTGATTTCTTCTGAGTCACTTGAGTCCTTTTCAGATTTGGGTTTGTTTTGTGTTTGTATCTTTGAAATGGGTGATGCCAATTGGGTTGTTTTCCTCTTTTTGATTCTGTTACATGGAGCAGAATGTTTGTTTCAGTGGTGTGTTTTTACTTGATTATTCACGGTGTTGAATGTCTTCACTTGTTAATCTTGCAGATTGCTTTAGCTTTAACTGTCGCTCTTTGACCTATTTTTTAGGAATTAGAAGCTAAGAGGTTTGATCTTGATATCAAAGAAGAAGAGAGGGAAGGGGGAAAATAAATTTTCCCATTGAGAATCTCTTTAGATATGATTCAGCTCTTTGGAATTTTCTAGACCAACTAGGGGAGGGTACTAATGATATTCCAGTTCACATTTTCTGTATAAAAGCTCTAGAGGTCTTTGATTAACTATACCTTTGCTTATTGCAGTGATTGCATTGGAGTGATTTGGGAAATCAAGAACTGGGTTTGTGGCTGCTTGTCTGCAATGCAATTTGATCTTGCAATGATTTAATGTGCTGATTATGACTATGGATTTCGTTATTAGGGTCACAAAGTGAGTCCCAATTCAAAGGTCACGGAACAACTCCTTCCACCTTTGAACTAACAAGGTCAAAGCTGAAGCAGGATGTTGAAACTAATTCGATTTTAGTAAGCGTTACCACATATCCTGGTACCTGAAAACCTACCTTAGTCCGATATCTTGTTCTCACACTGAACAATGTTTTTCTTAGTCCTGAGTGCACACCCTGAACTAACAACTTCATATTGCTACTACCTTTGGTACTAGAGGTGAACTGAAAATGCAGACCAAAGGAACACCGAAAGTAGACAACTGAGAGAAGAGATCTTCAGGTTGGGAAAAAGTGGGAAAATAGGATTAGGTGGTTTGATGGTTGGATGGAGGAATTATGACTAGCATATAGTGAGCACTGAGGAGGGTGAGATTCTGGGGTAGAGGAAGAGATAAATGAGGGTCTTAATGATTGGATAAACTAAACCTGTAGCAAACTAAAATACTTGGCAAGCTAACTTCATGTCTGAAGTCCTGATAATGCCAACTAGAGCTCCTCAAACATCTGGGGTTTCATCACTATGCTAGTGCAAAGACTGAACCAAGATGAAGAACAATCTAAGAAGAACTTGTAACATGTTCTGTGTAGTGATTCCCAACTGGTCCCAGTAGGTGTCAGTGTCGATTTCAAGATGGTAATTATTGGTTATGATGTTACAATTAGCTAAAAATTGATTGAGTGGTCGGAATTTAGAAAGAGAAATTTGCTTGAAAGATGTCACATCAAGATTTGGATAACGCAAAGTAGTTTTCACGCAATCATCAATTTCTTGAAGAGCTTGTTTTTTAATGACAAAGGAGTTGAGAAAGGCGGACAAAGGAGACTAAGAAGAAGAAAAGATAAGATCAAAAGTAATCAAAAAGTGTGGGTGTAGTATGCTGATCTCCTGTATTTCATTTACTGGATTTCACAAGTTCCGCTGACAAATAAAGTAGCCTAAAGGAACACCCAAAAGAAGATGCTAAAAGCATCTACATTTAACTCACCTCAGTTATCCAAGGTTTATTTTAAACAGTATGTCTTGCTTCTAAAATTTTCAAAGATGAGCTTGGGGTCTGGGAAACAATGCTGCTGTTATAGTTTTTTCAGATCACAAATTTTGAAGAGAGCTTGAGATCAGGTGGATATGGGGTGCTGAGAAACAGGGTTCCAAAAATGGAGGTTGGTGTTGGTGGCTTCCTGCAGTTATTTGATTGGAATGCAAAATCACGGAAGAAATTGCTCAGCAAGTCTGACATACCAGGTAAAATGAAATGTTCAAGAACAATGGTTAGAACAACTGATTCTTCCAGGTGCATGTAGTGGTAGAACTTAAAAGAGAACTTGCTGTTAAGTGTTATGATGGCTGAACAAGCATAATTCCTATGCTTTTTGCAGAGCAATCCAAACAGAAGAAGAGATGGACTGGAACTTGCCTAGTGACTGGTTCATCTGTCTGTATTCAATAGTTATTTAAACTTTCATCTTTTCCCTTTCCCACCTACATGGGAGATACATTTTCTGTTGTACTTTTAACTGAAGCTATTTCGCTTAGAACAATGAGGATGACATTAGCTAGTCCAGTGTCAAAGGAAGCAGGATTATGGCAAAAAAGAGTTGTGCCTCACTGGGTGACTGATGAGGAATATTATGGAATCAAACTCATGGGTGTCGCTAAAAGGCTTTTTCATGGGATTGGATTGCTTGCCATCCTCTAATTTTTCAGAGCCTTATCTACTCCATTTTTCGACCCTAGCCCCCGAGCACTCCTTGCCTTTCGAGAAACCTCGAATACCAGCAAAATTTTCTTAAAACTGTATATTCTAGTAACCTCCATGAGAAGATGGAGGCTCTAGGCAGGAGCTCATTGGAGCCAAAGCAACAGAAGATAATCAGCAGGCCCATCGAGAAGTTTCAAACAGAGATATTGGGTTTCCTAAGTTCATAAATCAATCCCAATCACTCATTATGTTTCTATCCCCAATCAAAAGTGCCAATTTTATCCCACTCAGAATGCAGCTCACATAATGGAAGCATGTTAGAATACTTGAGGCAGGACCCTCAAGCTACTTCAAAAGCAAAACTGCCCCTACTGACTTCTTCAGTTCCCTTGAAGGTAAAAGATTTAAAAGAAAGGTTGAAGTCAAAGACCAAGATTGCTGAAGCTTCTCAAAGGCCAGCTGGAGTCTAATGCTTCTGGCGCCTTAAAAACTATGAATAAGAGCTGGAATGGATCAGCAGATATAATCAGAAGAAAGAATTCTCAGATCTGATGAGTCTTTATTGAGGTAAATCTAAAGGAAAATCTATTTCACTAGCCCTGCAAGCAAAAGCTAATGTCCAGAAAAGAGAGGGCCTAAATGCAGGCAGTAGCAGAAGTGTACTTGTCCAGAAAGAACCACCAAGTAAAGTCATTTCAAACCAGTTGTTTACAAGCCAACCTAGTACAGAAAAGAATACACACAAGAAACCATCTGTACATAATAGTTCAAGTGTTCTGCGGCAGAATAATCAAAGTTTCCAGCACAGTATAGCGATAGGAAGTTACCTCCTAAGCAATTTCTTCAACTCAAGGCGCGAAAACGAACACTTAAGGTGATTCTTCCTTCGGCGCCATGCAGAGAAGTAAAATGGCTGAAAACCTAAAGTTAGTTCCAGGAGGTTGAGCAGAGAGGCAGACGATAAAAGGAAGAACCATATTCTTGTACTAAAGTGTGTCACGCAAGAAACGCCTAGTGATGGTGATATCTAATATGAGAAAAGTCAGGCTGCTGGGAGCATGTTCACTGCATGGGAAAGCTGATTCAGTCTGGTACATTCATGCATAGGGAAATAAGCTGGGGTGAAAATGAACGGAAAGGGAAGACATTATTTCCTTTACTTTCAATGCTCCCTAACACGATCCATACCCACGCCTGAGCCCCCAAGAGAAGTAGTAGGGAAAAGTCATGAGTTTAACACAGATTTTCAAGTAAAAGATGCAGCTCACCTCAGATTGTATGAATAGTCTTAAGGCTCCTTTTGGGCATAATGTGAGTGGAGGATGCTTTGAGTAATTCTTTGGATCAAAAGTTAAGAGAATTATCTTATGTAGTTGAGTCTTCACGCTGTGAAAAACAGGAACATCGAGTAGTTCCTCATCGATTTTCCAGGATCTGTCACCAGCTCTGAATGGCTTATCGAAGACCACCATGTTGCATGGTAACAGGAACCATGATAACATGGAAGTGGATGATTTAGTCAGCCGCTGCAACCCTGGCGTTTCTTCTACTGGTCCTCTGGGAATCACTGGGAAGGACAAGCATCAGGTGTGTATCAAGGTTTTTGCAGAATTGTGTTTTTGCACTTGAATCTTTATTGTATTAAGTTTGCCACTCTGTTTGTAGGTTGCAGATATTCTTATTGATATTCTTCTACATTCCCTGTCATATGAGAATTTAATTAAACCATTCCAGATGACTCTATGTTAACCTGCATTTCTTGTTTAGCCCTTTTGGCGTCTTTTAATCATTTGATGTTGTGCGGTCTTTGGACATCTTTGACCAAAATGTTTCTCCTGCTTTTAATTGAGTTGGATTTGCCGTATGGTTTTGGACCTTTTGACTAAAAATTTGGCATTACTGCAGAAAGTAAATCTGTCCTACTTTCCTGATTCAATGTACTTTTGGTAATTGTATTTGCTCTATTTTCTTAAGAACTCTTCTTTTTATTGTGTTATAGGTGTTTGCCTCTTACAAAGTAGATGAAAACCCTTTCAATTTCATCATTTAATCTGTATCATTTCAGGGATTGAAGAAGAACTGAGTGGAATACGGCGGCAGTGAATTTGAATGCAGGAAGGTGTTTGGCAGTCGGTCTCTGCCCTATGTCTGTTCTTGAGCATTCTTTCTTACTGAAAGTTGCAATTCTTCAGATACTGCAGAAAATAATACTGGCGTGTAAGATCAGCAGATCTATGCCTTTTATTTTATGCATGAAAAAATTCACTGGTAATTTGTGTCATGAACATAGATTGAGAGAGTCACTATATATCTGAACATTATCTAATGAATTTCAGCTAGCAAGCACAGTTCATCCGTACAAGCGCAAAAGAAGTGTTTGGCATAGGATCATGGAAGAAATTCCATTCTATGGAACCTGATGTAGATTTGTTAGACTCGGCCTCTTCAACTTCTGTAAGAAGGAAGATGGAAGCATCTAAAAAGTTTCCACATGATTGATCCTGGGAAATCACCAAATTGGGAGCTGGAATATGTGAAGGACATACTATGCAATATTGAGTCGATGTTCATGGATTTTGCAGTGGGTATATGTTCCAGGAGATCCTCAAACCACACCTTTTGACTCAACTGAAAGGGGTAAATGGTCGTGGACATGATGAGCTAAAACAAAGACGAAAGGTTGTATTTGATTGTGTGGGAGGAATGCTTGGACTTAAGATGTAGGCAGTATGTGGAGGTGGATATGACACATGGTCAAAAGCAAGCACTACTGATGGTTAGAAACAAGGAGAGGCTAGCAGAAGAAGTATATAGGGAAATTTCAGGGTGGAACGGCATGGGAAATTGCATGGTCGATGAACTTGTTGGATAAGGACATGAGCAGCTACTTTGGAAGATGGCTGGACTTTTTGGAAGTTGAAGCATTTGAACTGGGAACACAGATCGAGAAACGATTGCTAAATTCATTGATTGATGAAGTAGTTGCTGACATCTTGCTACTCTAAAGATTATCTTCACCCCTCGATATCAATTTTGATCTTGCTCCCTGTGAATGCCCATTATTCTTGAATGTTTTTTTCATCTCTTGTGATTCTTTCTTCCTAGTGGTCATTGAGATAGAAGAAAAAATGAAACTAACACTACCTTTTGGATGTTCATGTCTTCCATTATAGACTATTTGCTTGAGGTGATGTTAATGCATTACTGGACATCCAAATTTCATTCATCAGTTTGTTGGGTTATTCTGTCTCCATTTGTCTTGTATTTCTCCTTTCCTTTTTTCCGAGGGTCAAGGGGGATAAAATTCCTAAATTAACCGTAATGGAGTATAACTTAAATCCTAATTTCAAAATATCTCATGGCATCTACGTGCCTAACATTTATGGGCAAGAAGTTCCATTTCATACACATGCAAATTGAATTAAATCAATGGTGGTCATGAGGTGATGATGGCCATGGGGTTTATGGAAATATTGGTTTTTTTGTCCAACTAGAAAAATGCAAGTTGAAGCACTATGATCTATCTATGTGCAAGGTTAACAAATTATGTATAATAAACAATCTATATGAAGATAAGATTGAAGAACGAAGATTGAAGATTTAGAACCAGTCCTCGCAAACATCGCCAAGAAGTTAAGAAGTTAGCAACATTATTAGAGGAATTCATTAGAGAACCTATTCCTCTTAGGCCTGTTAATAGGAGACTATCAAGATGAAGTTGTATCATATGTGCATCAAGAATCCTTTGAGAATTGCAATGTAATAACTAATTCACAAGGAGCTGAAATTTATACAAGAAAAGGCCATAATGCACATTGTTTAATCAAGATAGGAGAAGTCGAATGGTGAAAAAAGAAACCAAGTCAAACTAGTCATTGAGATTCAACCAATTCGGGTTGACTGAAGAGATTAAAGGCATTTTCCATTACTTATTCCTATATAAAACATCATAGACCACACCCAATGACTATTTGCTTGAGGTGATGTTACCAGAATATCAACATCCAAATTTTATTCACTGCCTTGTTATTATTCTGTTCCATTTGTCTTGTATTCCCTTTTTCTTTTTCCGAGGGTCAGTGGGGATAAATTCCTAAATTAACTGCATTTTAGGTATAACTTAAATCCTAATTTCAAAATATCTCTGTCATGAAGATCTACGTGCCTAACATTTATGGGCAGTAAGTTCCATTTCACACATGCAAATTGAATTAACTGAGCTGGTGGTCATAGAGGTGATGATGGCCAGCTGGGTTTATGGAAATATTGGCTTTTTGTCCAACGGAAAAAGTGTTGAAGCACTACGATCTATCTAAGCGCAAGGTTAACAAATTATGTATAATAAACAATCTATATGAAGATAAGATTGAAGAACGAAGATTGAAGATTTCAGAACCGTGTCCCGCGTATCGCCAAGAAGAAGTTAAGAAGTTAGCAACATTATTAGAGGAATTCATTATATCCTGTCTCTCTGTGGCCCAAGGCACAGAGACTATCAAGATGAAGTTGTATCATGCATCAAGAATCCTTTGAGAATCAGACACAAGAATTCAATTCCACAAGGAGCTGAAATTTTATACAAGAAAAGTTTCCATAATGTACATTGAATTTAACTGTAAGATAGGAGAAGTTAGACGGGTGAAAAAAAGAAGAAACCAAGTCAAACTAGTCATCAGAGACTTGAACCAATTCGGCTGGATCAAAGAGATTGGAAGCACGATTACTTATTCCTATATAAACATCATAGACCACACCCAATGACTATTTGCTTGAGGTGATGTTACCAGAATATCAACATCCAAATTTCTCATTCACACTTGTTATTATTCTCTGTTCCATTTGTCTTGTATTCCCCTTTTTCCTTTTTCCGAGGGTCAGTGGGGATAAATTCCTAAATTAATCAGATTTAGTATAACTTAAATCCTAATTTCAAAATATCTGTTGCGACATCTACGTGCCTAACATTTATGGGCAGTAAGTCTCCACTACTTCATACACATGCAAATTGGAATTAAATCAATGGTATTGCAGAGGTGATGATGGCCATGGGTTTATGGAAATACTGGCTTTTGTCCAACTAAAAAGTAAGTCAAGCACCAGATCCCATGTGCAAGGTTAACAAATTATGTATACAACAATCTATATGAAGATAAGATTGGGAAGAACGAAGATTGAAGATTCTAGAACCAGTCTCGCCGTATCGTCAAGAAGAAGTTAAGAAGTTAAACATTATTAGAGTGTAATCATTAGAGAACCTATTCCTCTTAGGCCTGAGGTAATATGAGACTATCAAGATGAAGTTGTATCATACAGGTATCAAGAATCCTTTGAGAATTGCAACAGAATTCAATCCGGCCAAGGAGCTGAAATTTTATACAAGAAAAGTTTCCATAATGCACATTGAATTAACTGTAAGATAGGGAGAAGTCGATCGTGAAAAAAGAACCAAGTCAACTAGTCATTGAGAGACGGAACCAATTCCGAAGTTGGATTGGAAGAGATTGGAAGACATTATTTATTCCTATATAAACATCATAGTCCACACCTAATGATAGAGACTTTAGAGTGAGAAGAGTTCTACACAAAAAGTCTCAAAGAAGCCATGCCATAAATCAAAGCACTCGCTCCTATCAAGATTTATCCATACAATTCGAGTTAAAATATTTATGTTCTTGTGTTGGTTCCGCAACAATATATTGATTACTTCAGAAGTTGATCAGAATGGAAGTTATTTTGTATCAGGAGGCGAGGTTGAGATTGTCAGAACAATTCCTCAAAAGCAAGGGCGATTGTAAATCAAAGTTTGGGCTTGAATCGTGTGGAAGAGTTTGAGGAAAAGTCCCGCTGTGCTGTAGATTGTGGTTTTGGACTCCCTTGAGCAAAGAAGTTTTCCACCAAATACTTGTGATAATTTATATTTCGCATGTTACCTTCTCAGATAGTTGTTCAAAGAACCTCGGTTCTTTGAGTGCATAAAGTTGCAACCAAACTAATAATAATAAATTGTACGATCCAAATCTCTCAATTAAGCAAACAATTGAAAGAATACAAAGTTAAGGATTATCAATCAAAAAGTCATCATATCAAAAGAGAGAAAACTATCAATAACGGAAATCAAGAATGCAAGATTTGCAATGCGAAGATTTAAAAATCAAGTTCTAGGATGCGATTTGGAATGGTTCTAGGATGCCCAAACCTCAATGAAGCTGAATAAAAGCAATTTCAAGATTAGAGATCTACACTCAAAACAAGATCCGTGGTTAAAAATTTATGTGTGAATACCCAAGCTAAGATTCTTCTAAGGGGCATTGTGAGCCAATATACAAGATTAAATCATTTCATGTGACACAACAAATATTTTTTTGGGACACTCTTCAAACTCAATTTGAAGAGACTTCAAAACCCAAATATAAAAGGAAGAGACGACAAGTATATTCTAAACGAAGAAGAATCAGACTAGCAAGAAGGGAGACACACTGTGTATCTTGATTGACTCAAGGACACGAAGATCTAACAAGGTAAATTATTCGTGAGAGGGAGAAGACAAGATTCGTATGTGCCCGAAAATCATGACTCGTATTGCTCTCAAGGCCTTCCAAAAAGCTTATAACGATAAAGGACAAACTAATAAAAATTATACAACTTTTGGAAGAGATCGGTTCCTTTATTGAACTAAGGCGTGGGTCAAAGCGGTTCAGAATTTCCCATTGGAAAAAAAAAAGTTTGTTGTGATAAATACAAAAGAAACCGTACACCTCTCATGAGAAATTAGAAGCCGAGCGTAGATAAGTCAAGAAGTTATTTCACTGGACCATGCTCGGTACGGCACACAAAAATCACAAATAAGAGTAGATATAAGTCTAAGAATAAAAGAAGAATTGAAGGGTTTGACTCTGACAACAATCAAGAAAAGAGCATCTTTCTTCTCACCTCCAAAGGAACCCACTCCATACGGGTTCCCACAACTCATCTCTCGACGAAAAAAAATACCAAGGTAAGTAGTGAAACAAAGGACGCGAGTAAAGGTCTTGACACATGATATAAAAAAGAATATTAGGCTTCTCCTAATAAAAGCCTATGAAGAAGTAAAGTCAGACACACAAAATCGAGAATCCCACTCCTGTAAGATAGAGAATATAGAAATCAATACATAAATGCATTCAAAAAGAAATCAAGAATCGAGCAACACACAAAGAGCCAGGATCTATCATCCCAAGAACTATTATTTGGAACTTGGCTCTTAATAAAGGAAGCATGAAAAGGACCGATAAAGATAAAATTTTTCTCTAAAACGAATTTATGTAAGGTCCAAAATTTAAAAAAATCTAGAATTCATCACTTTGAAGATTGAATAATAAAGAGAATGATAACACAAAGCCTATCTTCCGAATTGCCAATATTCGTAAAATAAGGAATAACAAAGGCCTCAAAATAAGGGAGTGGAAATGGAAACAATAAGGTGACACAAGAGAAGAAAAATTAGTAGAAGTGTGCCATAGAAATTCAATAAGAAGTGACATCTACAATTTTTTTATGCTATGGAAAATAAACTGCAATCACAAAATAAATAAAAATAATTTTATTTACTTCAAGATTATGAGTACAAATCAGATTCTTCTTGATTCTTCTCTTAATTATCTCAAGGATTGAGTGATCACAACGGTTTCTCTAACTAGGTGATATGGACCTTCCCGAGATTTATTTGATCTCTATAGGAAAGATTTGTGGATCTTCTTGAAGTATTTGATTGTCAAGAATAGCTCCGTCACATCTGATCTCGCTTAGAATATTTCATGAATTAAGGAACTTTTCAGATGTTTCTTCAAGAGAATATGTTATTTATTATAGGCGAGCAAGGGATTTATGTATAGTAACCTATGAATCCTAACGTAGATTGGGTTCATCTTATAGATTCCCGCCAAATTTTGATGTCTACAAATGCCTCCAACATCAAGGTTTATTAGAGTGTAGTTTGATGAAACTCAAAGACAATAATATTTGGAAGTACTCAAACAATGAAAGCTTTCATTCGTGATTCTGAGCCGATATTATAGATCTAATTTTATGGTAGATAAGAGATGAGGACAGATGGTCCCACCGGCATGCCAAATTTGTCTATAATAAATTTCAAAAAAGAAAATAAACTACAATCACAAAATAAATAAAAAGAGGTGATTTAATTTATCAAGATTATGAAAATAAATATGTGTATTTCTCTTGATCCTTCTCCGTGATTTGAGGGCTCACAACGTGTTTTTCACAAATTAGGATGATGTGGGACCTCCTTAAAAATTTATTGATCTTTAAGTGAGAGGATTTGTGGATCTTCTTGAAGTATTTGATTGTCAATAAGAGTTAGGTCACATCTTGATGTCTTTGTGAATATTTTATGAATTTATGAAATTTTTGAGATGCATCTTCTAGGGAATATGCTACGCTTTATATAGGATTTAGGTAGAGTAGTATCTACAAACCTAATAGAGATTGAGCTTATCTTATAAATTCCTACCAAATTTCGATGTCTACATTAAGTTTCAATTTACAATGTAAACTACACAACCGGGTTCTTAGGATTTTGTTCAAAACAATAACAAAAGGAAGCAAAAGAAATCTTAGCCCAAAGAAAGTTACGTTCGAAGTCTCTTAAGACCATAAAGATGATTGAAATTATAGATCAATCGACCAAATCATGAAGACTTATATCTAGTTCAAAAGGTTGAAGATTCTATAAAGACAAGAAAGAGAAACATTCAGGTATCTACTTCAAAAGAAACTTATCTAAAATCACCTATAGGTGACACTATAGGAAAAAATAGCTATGATTTTCTCATGCTAATAAGCAGAGTTTTGATGGATGAGTTTCTTGAGAAACTTGACTATGGTTCTCTAAGAAAAGGAAGAAGACAAGGTTCAAAAGAAGAGAAAAACAGTGCAAGGACACATGGATGCAATACACATAAATTATATGTAATTTAAATGTTGAGGGAAGGATCACGATGCGTAAGAATTTGATCAAGAACAATCTAGACTACCAAGAAGTCACTATGATAGAAGAGAAACATGTGTGCTATCCAACTCTTAAGAATGATTAGTCACAAAGGAAGTCAAAAACTCGATTCTTATGACTAGTCACATATGCATCTCCTTTTCTTATAGTTAAATTGCATAGTCTTATACACTCGCTAATCAACACCAGTTTCTAAATATATTTTAATATTATCCAAGTCACATATAATTAACCTTGTTGTCTAACCACCTAAATACTTGACCACATCATATCTCCATAAAAACTAACCTTTGAAGACTCTTCTTTACCCGTTTTTGATGAGCTTGAGTTTTTCAAAGATTTGCAATTCCAAAAATTTCTTACTTACCAAAAGCCCAATAAAATGATAGATCAGTGGTTGTAGTATCCTTAAGAAATAAAAGAAAGACTTTGAACAAGAATGAGGTCGGTGATTATGAAGCACAAAGACCGATGAAAATTAAGAGAGTTTGTCGATGTGAGATGTGAGGAAAAAATCAAATGAAGTGGCGGTGGCATTTGTAAACTTCTGCATTAAATGTTGATGGAGAACTAAAAAAATTTAAAGGATTGATAAAGCTCAATATCTCAATATCACCTATGTCTAAAGCTTTGAAAGAGACTTCATGAATCTAGTCCTATGATATCCGTTGTCAATATATGTGAATGGATAACCCAGAGGTGTGATAAAAGACCTTTATATTGGTGTGTTTTTATGGTAGAACAAATATAAGTTCTTATAGAAAAAACGTAGTATCTTTAGGAGATAAGGGGAAAATCAAAAGATGTAATTGGTTCCTTTGACAAAATATTAGGGAACTCCATAGAAAACCTCCTTCTTACCGTAAAAGAATATATTCTTGAGCTGAATCTGCTTAAATACCAAAATCATACCAAATCTTACCATAGCAGCCTACATTCGTAAGCCAATGTAATTGTCTATTTGGTTTGAAAATTGGCATTTCTATGTTCTAAAGAATCATAATTGGCATTATTACTGATGATGCTAAAGTAGAGGCTTTAAAGTTACCCATTCACGTAGTACCTCCCGGGTCATAGATCAACTCAATCTATTCATGCGCTATGTAATGAATAAAGAAATATATCTTCTTTGTGAATGAATCTGATTATGTATAAAAGCACTGGATATGTTGAAGAAGACAATATCCCAGTTGGGCTTGGCATGAAGAAAGAAGAAAAATTGGCCATGGCACAATATACAACTAACTCATCACTTTAAGACAAAGGTTGCATTCGAAAAACCTGGGGCCTATGGTGCTGTTGAAGAAGTGTTTTCGCTAAGACATATAAAGAGAATATTCTTATGAGAATACCTAATGACATATTGCTCTCAACCCTAAACATCTAATGGGTTGAAATAAGTAAAAGGTCCGTCCCTGTAGCTGCTTAATTAAGTTTATAAACCTTTCTTTGTCATACAAATCTAGATACATTCAGAAGATAGAAAGGCTAAAGTTTCTAAAGCCTATTGACTTAGGAAGCTTACAAACCTTACCGATATCAAGGTTGAATCAAATCCACCGCAAGCTTACAAACCTTATGTAGTGAGCTCCGTTCAGACAACATGGAGTTGTAAGTGTTATACATAAACAAGTTGGTTCTTAGGGGAAAGATTGTAAACATAGAATCTAAGCTTGACAGGGAAGAGGCAAAGGCTACGATCTCATAAAGTTTAAAAATGTTATATAAGTGCACATAAGACATATGAAGCTACTCATGGGCTCAGTGTCACGACCGAACGTGAGGCCCGGATCAGAGAGGCACTAGGGATGCTGAGACTCCAAGTCGACCCAAGGCATAAGCATACACTAACTCCACATACACACACACACACACACACAAAAACACACACACACATATATACATACCGAAGAATCAAGAACATAAACTCAGTGGAAGTCTAGCTCAACATAACATCTAATAAGAATCAGTTAAACACATACATAAGTCTTAGTGCCCTAACTGGACGAGTTGGATGGGACAAGACCCCAACTAACTCAACAATATCGAAACTGAAATATACATGAGGAAACCGAAAGTCTAGCCCTCGAAGGATGAGGACTCACCAACCAAGTAGGTGCTAACTCTGACAACCGACTACGAGCGGGGGATGAGCCTGGGAGTCGGGTCCTATCATGAAATGATATAACATAGAAAGTATGCGTCAAGACGTGGAATGTGAATGTAAAAAGGAAAAGTAAGTAAATTGCTTAAGTAAAGTAAATCACTTAAAACATTTTTTATAGAATATCATAAGCTTTCAAATCTCGAGAGGAAGGATCGCATATGCTCATTCAAATCATCACTTTTCGTAATGAGTACATGCATAGTTTCATAACATCATAAATGACTCAAATGACTCAAAGTCGAAATATGAAATTCATGTAAAAGCCGAACAATGAATCAAACCTTGTTAGCAATAATGCATGTTAAAATAATAATCATGAGTAATGAATAATGCTAATCAACCATAGACAATGAGACTCGTCACTTAACCGGCATACTATGATAGAGCTTACATGGTTTCGACTATTACACTCAAGTGGGCAAAGCCATCTAAATCTTGCCAGGGCTAAGGTCGCTACTATGATTCGATATCAAGCTCATGGGACATTAGGGCCAGGATAGTTCACAAGGGAGGTCCTAAAAATATAATAGTATCAACCTACATTGGCGCATAGTTCTATGGGAAGAAGATCGACTCCAGCCCGCATGCCAAGTGCTAGACTCTTTCTCCCAAAACATGCAATGCTCTACATTGTATATAATGTAGCTTAATATCATCTATTGACGAAGCTCAACAATGGAATCATGCATAAACTCAACATCGTAGAAATGCTTAGCATTGTCATCTCGACAAAGCCAATAATGAAATCATGCATAAAACCAAATCGGGAGGAAAAATGAAGCTCAATAATAACATACATCTCAATTATGAATTCATGCATATGAGAAGCTTTATTTCGATACATACCAAAAAACTCACTATAAGTGGGAGTATCTTACTCTAGAATCATGTGGTAAGCTCTACTCTTAGAGATACTACATCTTCATACTTGATATAAGGGCTTTGCCCAAAACTTTATCATGCTTGGATCTAGTCAACTCATTTTAAAAATAATATCATAATCATGGGTTGCTTTAGAAACATGCTTTTCATCACAATCTCCTCATCATTATATATTCATCATCATTCTTTTTTCCTTCATGAGCTTCATCCATATGCATTTAAATTTCATAGTTTAGAAAACACAATTTTGATTGAAAACAATTGATAATCCGCCCAAGCTTCACAACTCAACAATAGAGCATAATCTAATCATACCCATGTCTAGAAATTGAAGAATTATGCAATTGTGTAGAAACCTATAACTTGATCATAGGAATATCTCATTTAGGATAGAGATTGGGCATAGGTGTGAAGGAAACACCCACTCACAACCTTACTTCTCTCCAAAGGGATTGATTCAACCAAATATTTGATTACCTAAGAGGAAATTGACGGAAGCTTCTCAATCACCTTCAACCTCTCAAGCTTGTAATGCATGTAAATGAATGACGTAGAAAGATTTTATCCTCTTTAAACCTTGTAAAACGAGCCTTAAAATGATGGGTATAGGCCCTAGGACTTAGGAATTATGAAAAGCCTATTAAAATCGTTGTAATTTGGCTAATCCCGCCTCCCCACGAGGGACTAGATCACTTCAGCTCACAGCCACGACTCGTGGCCAGCGAGTCATCTAGTCCACTCGCTCAAACAACTAGGATCTCATGGAAGACACCACGACTCGTGGTCACCATCCTCTCCGCTTCTACCGCCCAATGCCTCCTTGCCAAATAACTAGTCTAGGCCACGGGAGACCTCACGAGTCGCGAGGCTCGACTCACGACCGTGGTCATGCTCATGGTCTTCTCAACACACCTTTCCAACCCCGCCGTACCATGAGTTACTTCATGACTCGTGGTCACTCCTCACGATTCATTTTGGTGACTAAAAAGGAATTTTAGTTTTTCACCGTTTTGACTGATTCGATCTGCCCTGTGGTATAACAATATCTCTCCCGTGCCATTCGTCTCAAATATTAGAAACAAATAGAAACTCGTAAAAATGAAATCATTATATGCAAAACACCGATCATTTAAACTCGAAAATTGACTAATGACTACCTCCGAAAAGAACTACAAAGTTAAACTCAACGTATATCACATACACATCTATCATAACATGAAACAAAACTTGCACATGAACCGAACATGGAAACCGATTAGAGAATTAGGGAAAACCGATACCTCAAACCGAAATTGAGCCAAAGAGGGGAATCCAGTGGAGGGTGATCTTGCCATCATATCCACTTCCTGGGCTTTCCCACGTGGCTCCCTCAACATGCCGATTTCTCCATAACACTTCTACCGAAGCTACTTTCTTTGATCCTCGCCTTTCTCAACCCGATGATCCAAGATTGCAACCGAACTTCCTCATAATGAGGCTATCTCCCCACACCCACACTTTCCATCGGGAAACTAAAGTCGGATCACCCAAGAACTTTTCAAGAGCAATACATGAAAGACTAGATGAATCAAGATAACTCCATGGCAAGTCCAACCTATACACTACCTACCAACTCTTTCATAACTGCTAGGGACCAACATAGCTGGACCGAAGTTTTCTTCTTTCGAATCACATGACTTTCATGGGAGATACCTTCAAAATACCCAATCGTCAACCTCAAACTCCAACTCTCTCCTCCTCACATCAAGATATGACTTCGACGACTCCCCGAACGGTTTTCACTCGTCCCCTTATCAACCTAAATCCTTCACCATAGCCTCATGAATTCGAATCTGCCCTATCCTAGCCGCCTACCAACCTCAAACCATTCGATGGGTGATCTGCTACTCGCCTCATAGGTATTCTCATGACGGCAAAGCATTTAGATACCGGGAGTGGTAGTTGTTGTTAAGAAAACTCGATCAAAGGGAAATGATCATACTAACTACGTTGAAGTCTATCACACATGCTCAACATAAACCAGAGTCCTGACTGGCCCGCTCCTCGCTCGACTATCCTGCTTGTGGAATGAAATGTTACGCTGAGTTTAACCCCAGTCCTGCCCTTTTGAAAAGACCACCAAAACCGAGAGGTAAACTGAAAATTTTACCCGTATAATAGACAAGTGGAACTTCATGTAATCGAAACAACTCCCCAATATATAGTTTGGCATAATCATCCGCTAAATCAGTGGTTTTGACCGGGAGCAGAGTTATGGTGTACTTTGGTCAACCTGTCCACCACCACCCATAGAATCATATTGTCATGAAAAATGAGGTAGGCCTCGTAATGAAATCCATACCCTTCCCACTCATAGGACGCCAATATCTCCAAGTACGCCTCCCAGTCTTCGATGCTCTACTTTCACTTCGACAGCCTAACACTTGGCTACTAATCCTATAATATCCTTTTTCATGCCATTCCACCAAGGCCAATATATTCCTCGCAAGTCATGATACATCCTTGGTTGCACCGGATGGATAGAATACCCGATTCCGTGTGACCTCACGCAATATCCGACTCCTCAAGTCATCCACATCTAGAACACACAAATGACCCTGGGTGATACCAGAATACAATACCATCTCCACTTGGGAGAAGACCTCCACCTTCACCCTAACGAATTCTTCTCACTACTAAAATCGATCCTCATCTTGTTCAGCCTTCACATCACCACCAAGGACGATTCTCGACGGCTTTGGGTACCAACGTACGCCGCCACTCACGAGCCTACCTTCAACCTAACTCCCAAACCTTGCAAGTCGATGAACATCTTTCACCAACTCCTTCTTTCCTCATCCACGTGGGACGCACACTTTCCATGAGAGACTACTAAGTGCTACCCGCTACCACATTAGGCTTACCTGTGTGATAAAGGACACTTATGTCGTAGTCCTTTAGTAGCTCCAACCACCTCCTTTACCGAAGATTGAGATCTTTCGCATAAACAAACATATTGAAAGCTTTTGTGATCCAGCTGAATACAACCATATGGACCCCATATAAATAATGTCGCTATATCTTCAATGAAAATACTTATCAAGCAACTCTAGGTCGTGGATCGGATAATTTCTTCTTATGGACTTTCAATTGTCTGAGGCGATGCTATCACCCCATGCTGCATCAACACACACCCAAGTCCGATTCTCAGTTAATAAAATAATACAAAACCATCGGTACCCCTCATGTAGGGTCAACACCGGTGCCGGGCGAGTCGAGTCTCAACTCTTGGAAGCTTCACAAGCCTCCGACCATTGGAACTTTACCTTCTTCAGTCAAACTTGGTCAAAGGTGATGCAATAGATGAAAAGACCTCAACAAATCTCCGATAGTAACTCTAAGACCAAAAACTCGGGAGACCGGAATGGGTTCACCCTCACCGCCACCTTCACCGCCTCGCGATTTTTCGAGAATCTACCCTACGCCTCTCTCGATACCACATGGCCCAAAAATGTTCATAAATGCTAACCAAAACTCACATTTTCTAAACTTTGCATAAAACTCGACGATCCTTAAGTGATCTCGAGGCACTACTCAAGTGAGCGACATGCTCCTCCTCGCTCCAGAGTATATAAGTACACGCCAATGAACACAATCACGAACATGTACAAATATGCCTTTGAACACCTGTCATTAGATCCATAAAATCTCTAGGGCATTGGTTAGTCCAAAAGACATAACAACAAATTCGTAGTGACCATACCGAGTCCCGAATGCGATTTTCGAGATGTCACTTCCGAACCCCCAGCCGGTGACACTGGATCCGAGATCAATCTTAGAGAAACACTTGGCACCCTAAAGCCGGTCAAACAATCATCTATCCCGGGTAACAGATACCTATTCTTAACGTGACCTTTTTTAACTTTCGATAGTCAATGACATCCAAGCGAACCATCCTTCTTCCTGACAAATAACATTGGTGGACCCCATGGAGACTTACACGGCCTAATAAAGCCCTTTATCTACCAGTCCTTCAACTCCATCCTTAACTCTTGGCCTTGCCTGAGCCATTTTGTAGGGAGAATACAGAATGCGCTTTTGAAGAATATCTGGTGCAATAAACCACCCCGGCCGGGAGGGACACTCGGCAAATCATCAGAAAAGACCCCTTGATACTCATCACGCACATCGGGAACCTGACTCTGATAGCCTGGGGTTTTAACTCGACATCTCCTTAACCCTAATCTCGATGGTACATGCAACCCTTAGAAATCATCTTCCTGCCTTAAGGAAGGAAATGGATCATCTACGTATTAATAACCGGGAACTACCCTTCCATTCTAACACCGGCTCACCCATAAATCTAAACTCTACTCGCCTGGGTTCTATTACAATTAACTAAGCATAACATTCAAATAGCCAATCCATGATGAGAATAATAATGAAAGTTTCTACCAGACTAACTCTATCAAGTCTCAATGAGCTACCTTTATGAAGGACCGAGATTGGGAAACCTCTATACACCCGTCTAGCTATAACCGAGTCACCTATAGGAGTAGAAACAGAGAACGGTTCTAAAAAGACACGGACTAACTCCGGCTACCGGCTACATATGGTGTCACAAAAGACAAGTGTAGCCCCCCGATCTATCAAAGCATATACATCAATATGGAAAACTCGCATTACACCAAAGGACCATATCCGGAGACCTCCTTTCTCCTCGACTTCCGGAAGCTAAAATTATAATCCGTTCGGCACCGACCGCCGCCTATGCTAGTAGACGGGACTCGACGTGTCGAGTACGGGAGGGATGTCGAACTAGAAGCCGGGCCTCAACCCCCCAACCTCGATCCCCGCCCTCACAAACTGACAATCTCAAGGCTACGTGTTTGGGCTTCCCACACTTGAAACAAGCACTCCGAACTCGCCAAGCACCGACTCGTGGTGCTCGACTGACACCCGCGGCAAGTCGGGGATGCTAGAATCTCGCGGTTCGCTTCTTTTGACCCTCGGCTCGATGCTCGCCCGTCCACAATGTCTAGGCCTGGATGGCACACTCATGCCGATGATGTCAGTCCGTGATCTCGGTGAGTCCGATGCCCAGTGCCCAACACCTAACTCAAGGGAAAACCCGTGATCCCTGGCCCTGGCCTCGCCTCCCTCTCTAATGTGCCGCTCCATCTACTCGGGGCGTACAACACTATGCGAGGGATGTCCATATCCCGTGATGGCTAGAAATCTAGCACCCTTGTCCAAATACCTTGCTATACCATGCATAAACCGTCGCCGTGTCCTCTAGTCACCACTAACTCCGGCATATTTTGATGTGTGAGTGAACTCATGGAATACTTACATTGTCATTCTTCCCTACTTCAAGTTTACAAACTCAACTACTCGCCTCATCTCCAGGGAAGAACCGATCTAGGAATGCAACATGAAACTCCTCCCATGGGACGGGACTCCGCTCCCGGCGACTTTGCTATCCTTCCATCGCGAAACTAGATACTGCAACCCTTCAACCTGTGAGGAGGCCAACTCTATGCGGCCAACACGGCCACCTCCCTATGATCGGCATCTTGATAATCTTATCAATGAAATGATGCGGGTCCTCATCTACCTGACCCCAAGAACTCGCGGTTCATCTCAAGAAGTTCCCACCAAGCCGCCGCATTTCCATTTTGAAAAACATGCACAAGTGGTCTCACGATTGACTCGAGCGGTCAAGGTCTCCAGTGACAAGAGCCTAAATAGCGGTCCTAATCCAAGATGAGCTTACCGGCTCCGGTGCTCGAGGCTCCCGAATCGGTTGGGGCCGGGCCTATGCTCATGACCATTTCGATCCTCGTGGCCTTCACCACCTCAATTCCTCCTTCCATTCATTCTTCGAGGAGCCATGATTATGCAATCGCGAATAGCATGAACTATATGATAGAAGGACTTTTCATCCATCGACATAGATCATGAAAGAAAGGAACATTTTAAACATCTCGTGAAAGGCCTCTTCGCCATAAGTATGGTGCGCCACACCCATGAGAAAGACTCAACTTAATGCGGATTTTAGACACTCAGACACTTCAAGCCTATTTCTTGATACTAAGTATGTCACGACCAACGGGAAATCTGACTAGACACGGGACAAGGGACCCAAAGAGACCCTGTGTTTCACCTAAGACATAAGCAAACATCTTTAACTCCACACACACACACACACATATACATACCGAAGAATCAAGAACATAACTCAACTAAAGTCTAGCTCAACATAACATCGGAATAAGCATTTGAACCTAAAATACATACATAAGTCTCGAAAGCCTTAACTGGATTGAAAGTAATGGGACAAGACCCCAACTAACTCAACAACACCTAAACTCAATACAAGCATGAGGAAACCGAAAGTCTAGCCCTCGAAGTGACGAGGACTCACCAACCAAAAGAGGTGCTAACTCGACAACCGACTACGAGCTGGGATGAGCCTGGAGCTGGGTCCTATATCAAGTGAAATGATACAACATAGAAAGCAGGTGTCAAGATGTGGAACAACGGTATGAAAAGTAAGTAAAATCGCTTGCTAAAGTAAATCATTGAAAACATTTCATAGAATATCATGTTTTCAAATATGAGAGGAAGGACCGCATGCGTTCATTCTCGAAATCATGTAATCTTTTCGTAATGAGTACATGCATAGTTTCATAACATCATAAATGACTCAAATGACTCAAAGCTAAAATATGACATTCATAGAAAATGAATAATGAGCCAACCTTGCTTAGTACATGCATGTTTAAACTAATAATCATGAGTAATGAATATGCAAATTTGAACCATATAGACAATGGGACTCACTTAATCGACATACCACGATAGATCTTATGTGGTCCTCGCTATTACACTCAAGTGGGTAGAGCCACCAAAGCCTTTCCGTGGCTAGGGACGCTACCATTATATTGATATCAAGCTCACAATAGTGCCGGGATAGCTCACAAGGAGGTCCCAAATACATAATAATATCAACCATTGGCACGTAGTTCTCGAGGCATAGGTGATCGACCCGTAGCCCGTGCGGTGCTAGACTCTTCTCCCAAAACATGCAATGCTCTACATCATATATAACGAAGCTCAACATCATCTATCACGAATCTCAACAATGGAATCATGCATAAACTCAACATCATATGAAATGAAGCTCTACATTGTCATTTGACGAAGCTCAATAATGAAATCACAAAATCAAAATCTATGAAAATGAAGTCGCAATAACATACATCTCAATTATAAATTCATGCATAAGGAGAAGCTTTTATTTCAATACATACCACAAACTCAAAGATAAGCGGATTATCTACTCCAAAATCATGTGGTAAGCTCTAATTAGAGATACTACATCTTCATATTCGATATTAAGGCTTTTCCCAAAATGTTATCATGCTTGGATCTAATTCATTTTGAAAACAATATCATAATCATGGATAGCCTTAGAAACATGCTTTTCATCATCACATCTCATCATCATCATATATTCATCATTATTCTTTTTCTTTCATGAACTTCTCATCCATGGGCATTTAAATTTCATAGTTTAGAAAAACACAAATTTGATTGAAAACAATTGAAAATCCGCCAATGCTTCAAGCACCATCAACAGGCGGCACCCAATCACCGTACTGCCTAGAAATTGAAGAATTGGCACCGTAGAGACCCCATTACTTGATCATAGGAATTTCTCATACTTATATATAGATATTGGCATGGGTGTGGAAGGAAAATCCACTCATAGCCCTACATAATTGAAGAGATTTATTCCCCCAAATCTTTGGTTACCCAAGAGGAAATTGGATGAAAACCTTGAATACTAGCCTTTAATCACCTCTAACCTCTCAAGCTTTGGTATGCATGTAAAACGAATGACTTAGAACAGGTTTCTCCTCTAAACCTGTAAAACGAGCCTTAAAACAATGTAGTATAGGCCCCTAGGACTTTGGAATTACTTGAAAAGCCCTTACTAAAATTGTAGAATTTGGTTGATTGCCAGTCCCCACAGGGGACCTGGCGACTCGTGCTCACAGCGCCACTGTGTCCATGAGTCATCTAGTCCACTGCTCAAACAACTAGGGGACCTCACGGAGGGCACCACGACTCTTGGTGGAGGATCATGACTGCGGGTCACCATCCGTGGCTTCACCGCCCAATGCCTCCTTGCCAAACAAACCGCCTAAGCCACTCGAGACCCTAACAGCTGCGAGAGGTCAACATGAATCATGGTCATGCCCGTGGTCTTCTCAACACACCCCGGCCAACCCCATGGACCACGAGTCATGCCATTCAAGTGGATCACTCCTCACGATTCATTCTCTCGTGACCTATTGCGAAATTCCCGCCACCGTTTTGACTCTCTGTCCGATCCTTGATTCTCTGGGGTACAACAGCCTTGTCATTATGAAAAATGGAGAATATTTTTAAGCACTATAATCTATGAATAAATCTAAGATCAAGTGGTATTTTAATAATTAACAAACTATATACAAGAGAGAATGTATATGAAAATAGTGGATCTAAGAATGGAGATTGAAGATTCAAAAATCAGTCCAAACAGATCTTTAAAAAGAAGTAAAAAGTTAGCAACACTACTAGAGGAACTTTATAGGAGAACTTGTCTTCCTAATAGAACACGCAGATTGTGAAGATGAAGTTATTTCACATGTGCACCAAAAACTCTAGATAATCTAATACGAGGGAAATCAATTCGACAAGGAACAAAAATACTATACAAAAAGTTATCATCCATTATTAATAAATCTCAATGATATATAGATCTGTGTTCAAGATCATATGAAGTTTTGATGATTGATAAACTATGTATAAGTGACAATTCATATGATGAAGACTAACAAAATAAGTATCAAGACACAGTCCTCACTGATCTCCAAGTGTTAAGTAAATATATAAGCAATACTCGCCATAGGAACTAGAGAAATATGTTCTTTTAAGTAGAGAAGGAGATTGTCAACATAGAAGATCGAGGGTGTTCATATGTTCATCAACATTCCTTTGAGTTTCAATTCTTCCGAATGAAATTCAGCAAGGAACTTTTAAAATCTATACAAGTAAATTGTCATAAACTTGCACATAGTTTCAAATAGGAGACAAAGAAGCCCATGTGTGTAAATAAGAAAATGACCAAATCAAATTAGAATTGGATTCTTGGCAACTCTTGAACCAAATCTAACTAGGATTACTGAGTTGAAAGGTGAAAAATTACTCCTATATAAATTGCATGTTAACCAACGCTAGTTTGAACACATCTAAAGACAAAGTCTTCAAAATGTTCCAAGCTCTACACAAAGAGACTAAGAAGAAGTTACACACAAAGAAAAGAACCTGCTTCTATCAAGTTTTATATACAATTCCTTTATTTTGTAATAGCTAATTTTTTGGAGTAGTTCCAGGACAACATTTTTATTACTTTTTTAGATAGTGGTGTTGTTCCTGTGGAACACCCCCAAAGTCCCTAAGATCATGCTCACCCAGATGGACCTCGATAGAGATATGAGATCTAGAATCACGAATGGCTCCAAACTAATCCATAACACATACATAGTATGATAAGAGTATCACTAAGCGAAAATAAAGTATGAATATGATGTAAATGGAAGTCCTGCATATCATAAGGACAAAAGCCGTAAACACAAATCAACAATAACTCATACATGATTGTCTCGAAAAGCTTCTACTACTACGACGAGTTGATGGGACAACAACCCCAACTAACTCACTGAGTTTGAAAATGAAAGACATGATAAAACATAAAGTTTCATAATGTTCTCGAGAATGAGGACTCATCCACTCAGGAATAGAGATGGACTGATAGGGAGCTATCGCCAGGATCAGATGGATCACCAACCTATATCCATGATATGATATAGCATAAAGTATGCATTCAAGACTTTGAATGTACAAAGTATGTAGGGAAAGTAAAATATGCTAGTAAAAAGTTACTTGAAATCAATATAAATCAAGATAGATCACAGAGTAAAGATAATATGTTAAAGGCCATATATCTCAAATATACATAATCATAACTATCTATCATAAGTTGAACATAGTGACCCAATGTTTAGAAATAAAAATCATATAAATATGTTGTACTTGGAAAACATAAGTGAAAACCTACAATCGATCAATGGGCCAAATATGCTATAAACATAATATCATAAGACAATAACATGAGTAACTAAAAGCATGAGGAATAATGAGACTTTATCATAATGGTAGACAACATCATGATAGAGCTTACATGATGCCCCAAATTATCTCGGGCCAAAGGGGTGAGTCATCCTAAGCCTTGCCAAGGTAAAGAACGATAAGGCGTGATATCACCGTGAGCTCGTTTCTGCTAGGGGAACAACTTCCGGTGAGTTCCTATACATGAATATATACTTACGTGTGGCAATATGTTATGAGACTCGCCTGCTAGAACCCCTCATCCTACCTTGCTAGACAAGATCTCCAAAAATATGCACATGCCTCTTAATTATTATTATGAGAACATACTTGATCTTACATGGGCTAGTCTAAAATCACTAAATCATAATCATACTTGACATACGTGAACAAGCAATGGAAAATAATGCCACAATTGGCCATGATACATAAATTTGATTTTCATGAAAGCCATGTATACTTGAGAAAGTCACCATATCTTGAAATTCATAAATTCATGAAGGGTTATTGTAAAATCATGCATCATGATCATAAAACATAATATAAAACTTGAGGGACTTGAATCCACAAGAGAATCATCGAATCTAACTTAATTCAAATATAACTCTAGGAGTTTATAACTATTCTTGAAACTTAAAAATCATACTCTATGAGAAATTTTGATAGAAATATGAAGCTCTAATCATGAGAACATGTATTGGACTATGGAGCAACTAATTTCATAGATGATCATGAAGAAATTTCAACAACTTCCAACCCAACCCTAGAATTTTGAATTAGGCATGGGGATTTGGGAAAATCATGTTTTCAATTAAAGAGGGGCATGGGAGTGGAAGGAATTCCTCATTGGATAACCCCCACATAACCGGCTTTGAAGAATTCTTGCTAGGGTTTGATACCCAAGAGAGATTGAAGAGGATGAAGATGGGGAATCCTTGCTTCAATCGGTGAGCTTGATCTTACTAATGAGAGTGTTAGGAGTAGAATGAGGGCTTAGGATGATTAAAACCCTCAAAAACCTTCTTCTTATGCCCATAACGACTTAGTTAAGGAGCGTGAACTTAGAAAATTATGAAAACACCCTTAATATCTGAGAAAATAACACTACCGTATTCCAACGAGCACCGCAACGACTCGTTAGGTCACTGATGGCTCGTCAAGTCCTCCCATTGTCAGCGTCAAAATTCCAACTTCCTTATCTTGATTTGACACCTCCACTTAACAATTAATCGTTCACTTAACAAATCACCTCACTACTTGTCCTGATCCTTTGAATCTTGAGTTTTTCAATCACCCATCACACCTAACGAGTCACTTCATGACTCAGGGGAGACCTAACGATTCGTCACTCCCATCCATTGAGACTTCTAGAAATAACATTTTCTCCAACTTGGAACCACCTAATAACAAGTTAATAATCACCTTAGGGTCACTTGACGGGTCACTGGATGACTCATCTTGTGACCTAGTGCGCATTTTACTATTTTTTTGCTTAAGTCCTCGCCCGATCTTAGGACTTTTGGGGTGTTACATGATCTCCTCCTTGGGAACTTTCATCCTGAAGGTAGATTAAGCATACCGGAAGGCTAGGGAAAGAACTGCAATTCCCAAAATTGAACAAACCACTAATAAAAATCGACCCGAGTGACCGATCCGAACTCGGGATGAAGACATCGAACCGACTCATGAAACATATGCTCGGCTATACATGGAAAGAAACTGAGGCATGAATTGACATGAAACTAAATAGAGTACTAAGGAGGAAACCGGTAAACTCATGCTTGAACCGAGTCGGAAGGGAAAAGATGCATGTATTTAGCCATCATATCTCGTTTCGGCTCCCACGTAGCTCTCAACAAGCCGATTTCTCCACAAAACCTTCACTAAAGCTATTTCCCTTGTTTCTCAAACTTTCAAACCCGATGATCAAGGATCTCAACTCGAACTTCCTCCTTGTTCCTCGCCCTCGAACATGATGATCAAGGATCTCAACCGAAACTTCCTTATAGGTAAGGATATCCTTCACCCTAATGCTTCTGATCCAACAACTAAAGCCGGATCACCAATATAATTTTTCAACAGAGATATATGGAAAACCTGACGACTAAAGCTAACTCGGTGCTCAATTTCATATGCCACCTTACCAACTCGCCTCAAAATCCTATACGGACCAACATATCGGGACTAAGCTTCCCTTTATTATTGAATCTCATAACCTCGTTCATGGGAGCCACCTTCAAAACATCCACCGTCAACTTCAAACTCAAGCCTTCCGCCTAACATCTACATAAAATTTTGAAGACTCGAGCCGTTTAGCCTTTATCTAATGAGATAAACTTTCTCCATACTTATGAACTAAATCGCCCCTAATGTGCTAGCCCCACCTACCTCGAATGATCCAATAGGAAATTGACACATCTCGCCCGTAAAGAGGCTCAATGGAGCCATCTCGAATGCCGGAGGATAGCTGCTATCGTAGGCAACCATGAGAGACAAGTCATCATCTCAACTACCTTTGAAATCAATCACACACGCTATCAACATGTCCTCAAGAGTATGAATGTCTATTCGGCTCGACCCATCTATCTCAGGTGAAAAGCCGTGATAAGCTTCACCGTGTATTTCAAGACCTCTTCAAATGATCTCCAAAACTGGTGAGGTAAACCGGCACCCTTATCGTATATGATGGACAAAGGAACTCATAAATTGAAACAACTTCCAAATGTACAATCATATCTTTAGCCGAATCTAGAAGTTTGGATCGGGTACAAAATGGGCCGATGGTCAACTCCGGTCCACAATCACCTATGTAGTCATACTATCGGCGTATGAGGCAAACCTCGTAATGAAGTACATATTGATCTCTTACCCACTTCCAAGTAGGAATGCTAATATCCCCAAGCATACCTCCCGCATTCCCATGCTCAGCCTTCACTCGTTGTCAATTCGGGACACTTAGCTCCCAAACTCGCTTATGTCTCTCTTCATACCATTTCACAAAAAGTCATTTGGGAAGCTTTAATCAAGAAGTTCACTCCAATACACTTCCCATAGATTATGGTACATCTTGGTGGAATATGGATGGATAAAGTACCGAGATCCATGAGCCTCACTCAACATTCGCTCTCAAGTCATCTACAGCCGGCACACATAGTCGGCCTTGATATCGAAGTACACCATCTCCCCCTTGGGAGAAAACCTCTACCCTATGATTCTGGACTGATTTCTTCAACTTCATTAGGATAGGATCCTCATCTTTCCTAGACTTGACTTCCGTCAACAATGAAGATTCCAACCAATTTTTAACAATAACACCACCATCCGTTGAATCTGTAAGGCGAACCGCTAAACGAGCAAGCATATAGACATCCTTCACCAACTCCTTTCTCCCATCATCGACATGAGACACAATCCCCATGGACAACATACTAAGAGCATCCGACACTACATTGGCCTTGCTCAGGTGATAAAGGACACTCATGTCATAGTCCTTGAGAAGCTCTAGCCATCTCCTTTGCCGCAAATTCAAGTCCTTCTGAGTAAACACTCACTAAAAGATCTTGTGGTCCGTGAACACATCCACATGTACCCCATAAAAATGGTGTCCTCAAATCTTTAAAGAAAACACTACAGCTGCTAACTCTAGGTCATGCATCAGATAGTTCTTCTCATGAGTCTTAAGCTGTCTGGAGGTATATGCAATGACCTTACCATGCTTCATCAACACACAATTGAGACCAACCCTAGAAGAATCAAAATACACAACATATCCATCTATGCCCTTCGGTAGGGTCAATATTGGGTCTGAGGTGAGTCGAGTCTTTACCTCCTAAAAACTCTTCTCATAAGCATCCGACCACTGAAATTTGACTTTCTTATGGGTCAACTTGGTCAATGGTACTGCAATGGATGAAAATCCCTCTACGAACCTCCTATAGTAGCCAACTAAACCTAAAAAGCTCCTAATATCTATAGGATTGAAGGGTCTAGGCCAATTCTTTACCTCTTCTATCTTTTAAGAGTCCACACTCACACGCTCACCAGACACCACATGACCCAAGAATGCTACTGAGTTTAGCCAAAACTCAAACTTGCTGAATTTAGCAAACAACTAGAGTTCCTTCAGAGTCTGCAACACATTCCTCAAATGAGCGGCATGCTCTTCCTCACTCCGAGAGTATATGAGAATATCATCTATGAAGACAGTCACAAACATGTACAAATATTTCTTGAACACCCTGTTCATCAAGTCCATAAAAGCTGCAGGAGCATTCGTCAATTAAAAAGACATTATAATGAACTCATAGTGACCATAATGAGTCCTAAAGGCTTTTTTCGGAATGTCGCTCTCTCTAAACTGAGCTGGTGATAGCCGGATCTGAGGTCTATCTTCGAAAAACACTTTGCACCCTGAAGTTGGTCAAATAGGTTATCAATCCTTGGGAGGGGATACTTATTCTTGATTGTGACCTTGTTCAACTGTCGATAATCAATGCACATCCTAAGGTAAATGTCCTTCTTCCAAACAAAAAGAACTGGAGCACCCCATGGGAATTTACTAGGCCTGATGAAACCCTTATCTAGGAGATCCTTCAACTACTCTTTCAACTCCTTTAGCTCGGCTGAGCCATTCCATAAGGAGGAATGAATATGGGCTACATATCTAGGAGAAGATTCTCATGACCCGAATAGAGGGCCAAATCGCAACACGGGACAAGGAGCCCCGAGAGACCCCTAGTTGACCCATGGCATAAGCATACATCTAACTCGATCAATGAAACTGAATAATCAACAATATAATCATAGAAGAATTCTAAATTTAAACATAACATCAGAATTCACACTCTGAAGCTGATTACATATGTATGTCTGAAAAGCCTCTAAACATGACGAGTTGTTGGGACAAGACCCCCAACTAACTCAACAAGATGAAACTGAAAATACATAAGGAAATTTGAGTAGTCTAGTCCTCAGGAGATGAGGACTCACCAATAACTCAAAGACTAACTCTGATAAGCTTACTACGAACGGGGATAAACCTGAGAGCCGGATCCTGTATCATGAAATGATACAACATAGAGTATGCGGTCAGTACGTGGAATGTACCGCGTATGCAGGGTATGTAAAAATGCTTAAGTAAGTAAAATCATTTAAAGATAATGCATAATGTAAAACTTAAACAATAAGAATCTGAGAGTAGGGCTTGCATGCATTCTTTCTGAAATCATGATCTCATCATAACATAACATATCATAACATAATCGATTGACTCAAAGCTGAAATATGATATTATAAGTAAAGCTGAACATTGAGTCAAACTTGCTTTAGAACATGCTTACATATGTAAATCTCATGAGTAATGAACACGAATAACTAAAATCATGAGGAACAATAGGAGACTCGTCTTTTAACCGACATACCACCATAGAGCTCACACTCAAGTGGGTAGAGCCGTCCAAAGCCTTGCCAGGTCTAGGGACGATACCATGATATCGATATCAAGCTCATGGCCCAATAGGACAGGGGATAGCTCACAAGGGAGGTCCCAAAATCATAATGTATAATCCTACGTTGGAGCATAGTTTTGAGGCATAGGGTGGTCGACCCTTAGCCTGCTCGGTGCTAGACACTACTCCTAAAAACATGCATATGCTCTACATCATTATTCAACGAAGCTCAACATGGTCTATTTACGAAGCTCATAAATCAAATACATCTCAGAGCGAAAATCATGCATAAGAGAAGCTTTAACTCAAACCACACCACAAGATGAAAAAAATAATTGGGAGTCTTTGCTCCGAAACCATGTAGTAAGGTATGCATATGAAAAGCTTTAACTCAAAAATACCACAAGATAAAAATATAAGTGGGAGCCTTCGCTCCAAAACCATGTGGTAAGCTTACTTCAAGAAATCATCAATCATACTTTGAACATGTGGGCATTGGCCAAAGTTTTATCATTCTTGAAAATACTCAATTCATATTAAAAACATGATTATAAATATGGGTAGCTTTAAAACATATTTTTTGTCATATTATCTCATCATCATCATACAGTCATCACAAGTATAATCTTTCATGAGTTCATCATCAATGGGCTTTTCATTCATAAGATAGAAACATTTAATTAAAAACATTATAAAACTTGCCCATGCTTCATAATTCAATAGTAGAAATGTATTTAAACCATACCCATGTAAAGAATAAGGAAATTCATTGTTATACCCCGTAGAATGTTATCGATTAGCAGGTGTACGCGTGGGTTATGACGAGTAAAGAGAGCTTGTTGCATGTGGGAGAAGCCTTGAAAGTGGGGTAGGACAGGACCAGAGCGTACAAGGCCTGCATGACATGCTGGCTAGCGTGGTGCACCAGGCCTGCTGGTGCCTTGAGAGGCGCGACGCGCCAGGCCCATGGCGCACTGACGGGCGCGACGCAGGGGGAAAGTTTCCGCTTTGAGAGGCGCGGGGAGCCCCCTGCCACCGGCCTCAAGTTATATATATACTCCCCTCACTTTATTTCAAATCATTTAACAAGCACCCACGGCTGAGAACCGAGGAACACACAAATTTTATCAAACTTTCATCCGATTACGCTGCCAAGTTGTATTGGGTTAAGTCCCTAAGCTTTCATTGGTATGTCTGTCTAGGATAAGGTTCAATATAAGATAGACTCCAGCCAACCGCCAGTTAGCTGCAAAAGAAGGAAAGGGTACCAATGCGATACCATAGTTGGGGGACAACCAGTTTGAGGATGAAGTTGAATGTCTTTTAATTTTCTCAGTATCTTCTTAGGGCACTAGGAATCTCATAAGGTAGTGGATATGCCAGCACCATCCCCAGTTCTTTTTATAACCTCAGAGTAGGAGGTCAGGAGTACAACGTATATACAAGTCGACTTATCTATTAGATATACAAGATCTGGTAAGGGAGACAATTAACATTAGATTGCCTGAAGGGTATGAAAAATAGAGGGAATTGCAGGATTCTTACCTCCAACCCTTCGAATGTTGTACAGTTCCATACTTCAGTCCCATTGGAGTAAGAAATGGCTATTCTCCCATAGTAAATGGCAAAGGAAGGTTGGATTTGTTGATTTTGGAAAGTGTTAGGAAGTGGTGGAGACCCCTAGCATTTAAGTAAATTGTCTAGACTTTCACGGTAGTAAATCAGGAAAGCAGGTAAGACTACCGGAACACTCAAAGTATGTGTGAGAGTCTACAAGTGATAAACCCCTAGCAACAGTAAAGCTCAGGTCATAATTAGGTTGATTCTGCCGCAGTACGTTAATGACAGTAGGATGTACTTGCAGAATAATGGCTATGACCCCAGTTGGTTATGTCGAGGGACAAAAGATCATATGAGCGAATTTGGCTCGAGTACGGGTCAGAATTATACAGGTCAATAGACTTGATCAGTAATGTCTTTGACAATATGAGGCAGAGGGCACGAACTCTAGAACTCAGCCTATGAAAGTAAAGGGAAGGGCACAAATATCTAATTCTGGAGGGAAATAAAATCACCCCAGGCTAAGAGTAAATTGATAGAGCATAGGATCACTCCTGAATGTCGAGAAATGAGCATTGGGCTGGCAGTTAAGAGATAATGAGGTTGTAATCTGGAATATTGCAATATCATCACCTGTTGTGAAGGTAGAGGAGTGCCGGCACAGAGACTCTAACCTAGTACAATCCAGATACCAAGCCTAGTAGGAAGTTATTGGCCTTTAAGATAATAAGGGGCTAAGTCATAAGACCTAGAGTCTGCCTCTGTGTCCTAAAGGTGGTGGAACTTCGTCAGCAGATTATAGCTAAGGTATATAATGTTTGTTATTCCCTTCATTCAGAGTTTAATGAAAATGTATTAGGCTGTAAGAAAGACCTACTGATGGCTTGAGAGGAGGAAGACATTATTGAGTTATAACGCAGAGCTTCAATGACCAACCAGGGAAGACTGGAAAGCAGAAATCGAGTAGGCCAATCCAGGAGATGGTCGTGCCTGCAAAAGGAATGGAGAATAGTCAGTTTAATCATAGTTAGAAGGTTACCTCGTACCAGGTGTAAATTGACCTCACTTGAGTCAGTATAGAAAGGCTTCCAAAATAAGTCGGGATGCATGTTAAGTTGAGTATAACTCCTCTTCCCTAAACAAATAGCTAAGCAGAGCACTCGGTTCAAATGCTGGAAGTCTGTTGCGGGTGGAGATGTAGACTCTCTATATGATGACCTGAAGCAGATAAATCAAAGGTAGTGAACCAGGGCACACTATAACAGACAGACGGAAGAAGTTAAACTTATTAACAAATGGGTATCAATAGCCTAGGATCGTCAGAAGTCTTACCCTAATGTACATCGTAGATAGTTAAGGATTGAAGCAGCGATTGAGTATTCCTAAAATCTTCACCGATGAAGGGCACTACAAGAATGAGAGAAAAGGCGAGCTTAGCCTTAGGTTCATTGACCATATTGTATCATCCCGAGAGTAGGCAAAGTGGCATGGGGGCTAGAATTGCCTTCAGAACTGAAATTGGTCCATTCAGTCTTTTGCATGTCAATGTTGTGGAACACATCTAAGAGACCCATCCTAAGTTGCGTCCCGTTGAGGATGTTCAAGTTATTAAGGAACTAACCTATAAAGAGGTTCCAGTGGCCATACTAGATTAGCAAGTTCGAAGGTTGAAAACTTAAAAATGTAGCCTCAGTTAAAGTACTGTGGAAGAAAAAGAATAAAGAAGAGACGATCTAGGAAGCTGAGGACAATATGATATCCAGATATCCTCATCTTTCCCAGAATTGATCCAGACTATGCAATTAAGGTAAAGTTGTTGTTCAACTATTATTTTACTATTTATGCTATTTATACCGTTCAGTTGACTACCATTCTATTGTGGAATAGTTGTCCATTCTATTGTGGAATAGTTGTTATAGTGCTATGTGAGATACCTGTATTGGATTTTTCTGTGTTTCAGGTTTCTGGATAGTCCATAATATAAAGGAGACTCTGTCAAAATTTTTCCAGAGTACTAGTCTAGAGCGTTAACCCCCTTTAAGCTTGGAAATGACATTCGAGGATGAATGTTCCTAAGGGGGGATGGTATCACATCCCGTAGAATGTTATTGATTAGCAGGTGTACGCATGGGTTATGATGAGTAAAAAGAGCTTGTTGCGTGTGGGAGAAGCCTCGGAAGTGGGGTCGGACAGGACCAGAGCGCACAAGGCTAGCACCACGCGCCAGCCAGCAGCGCACTGGCTAGTGCAGTGCACCAGGCCTGCTAGTGCCTTAAGAGGCACGACGTTCCAAGCCCTGGCGCACTGAGGGGCGCGACACGGGGGGAAAGTTGCTGATTTAAGAGGAGCGGGCGCCCCTCTACCACCGACCTCAAGTTATATATACTCCTCTCACTTTATTTCAAATCATTTGTAACAAGCATCCACAGTTGAGAACTGAGGAACACACAAATTTTATCAAACTTTCATCCGATTACGCTGCCAAACTCCATCCAAATTCAAATTAACTTCGGGTATGGAGTTCTAAGCCCGCAGGGAGCATTATTACAGAGTTATTTTTGCAAAATTCTCCCTTAAAATTGTAGCCCTGCCGAACGAAAATTGTCATAATTGCTCCATACTGATTTCTATATGGCCACAGGCTTCAAGTAAGCACTTCTCCCTTCTGAACCCTCGAGAAATTATAAGTTTTCAGCAGTATTTTATGTAGTTGAACTATAGTTGCTATTAATATCAAAAGTTATCATTTTTGCACCGAATTTGGTATTGAAATTCGTCTCCTTCTCTTAGTATAACGGTTACAGCTGGAAAGAGCTAACGAATCTAAGTTGAAACTCATCGGTTATTTGGGAAATGACAGTCGAGGTATGTAAGGCTTATCCCTTCATCAAGTTATTCTCTTCGTATAGCGATATGACGTATGCCTCTGAAGCAAGACCATGATTCTATATAAAGTAATTAGTTGATGCCAATATATAACGAGTCTATACATATACGTGTTACAGCTAGCTGCTATCAGTAGATTGTGAATTAAATTGTCATGGTCAACTGTTTCTATAAACTATGAATATATGTATTTGTCGATAGCTGCTAGAACACGTACATAGATACGCGCACGGAGCATCATAGAAACTCCTCTATCCTCCAGTTCAATATATTAGTAGAATTGTATGTTTAGTTGTCAGGCCCAGACCTTAGAAGTTTGTGAATAGTTATTGGGCCTGAACTAGTAAGTGAACATATAGGCGCAGCTACGCGATATAACTACCAGTTTGGCGCTTTCGTAGCCAGAAAAGCACGTCAGAGGCCACTGGCGTACCTTTACGCTCTAGGGACAAAAATTCAAATAGGAAGGCCATACTTTAGAGTCAGCAGCCTAGGGTTGTCTAGTGGACTGAGTGACAGCCTTCCATCTAGTTAGCTACAACCAGTAATTGTCAGTCCCAGTTGACTTAGCAATCATCTTGAAGATCACCCAGGAAGCCAGTCCAGTCGTTCAGGTCAAATAAACCCGCGGGTACCCTAAGGAAGGGGACTTTATTAGAAGATAGAGATAGGGCCAGTGCCCTAGCCTATTCTTAGAAGATACTTAGGTACAAATTTTCCTGAGCGACTAAGTTTATGTAGACTTGTTTTTAAGGTTTGTAATCGCCAGAAAAGTCATATAAGAGTGGACCAGACCAAGATAGGGTCTAAAGGACCAACACCGTGTTAGTATAACACTACTCTCAGGCTAAGAATGTCAGTAAGCTGCCTGTGGAAGATTAGGGGTCGATCGCCCAAAAGAATGTTAGTTTGTAACAACCCTACAATGGTTCCAAGCAGAGGGACCAAGTAACTAGTCATCCCTGATCCCATAGTTGTTTATGAGTTACAATTGTCTGAGTAGGACATTCAGAGTATTGTTAGGAAACTCTAGATCTCTCCCTATCCAGTCTAAACCATTAGAGATCATGATCACTACCAGGATCCTCTGATCAGATACAGGTGCATGGTGTGCCTGCTAGCAGCCTTACAGACTATTCTAGGGGGTGAGCAGTGGTAGCATTAGGCCCATAAGGCCAGATACACCTTTGAGTGGCTAGATTAAGATTTCAGTATAGCATCTCGGTTGGGGTTGCCCTCATTTAGGAGCCTTCCATGACCAACCCCAGGGTTACTAGCTGTGTCGACGCCCGTCAAGGGCGAGATGACGTTGCTCCAAGGAGCGGTATTCCATCCGCGAGGGATGAAGATGGGGTCCTAGGTCCTCATATAGTCCATTCCATGGTTGGACTATTCTTATTCCGATCGACACTACACCACACCCCCTGTCGAGCCTAGTGCCCGGGGTGCAGACAATAGGAGTCCACCGGATTCAGACACAACTATAGTTTAGGGGCCAAGAGGGATCAGTTGTAGACACAGGGGACCGCTAGGTTGGATATAGTACCAGTGAGTCATAGAAACCTAGATAGGGGTATATAGATTGAGGTGTACTTGCTAGGGCTTATGGGGGCACGGGTAAGTTATTTCTGTGTAGCTTGTACGTCCCGGCTTATGGGGGCTAGGTGAGGTTATTGTTTGTATTCTTGCCTGCTAGTTATAGTTTATGAATGTGTAATTATACAGTCTTAGCTTACGTACATGTAGTGTTGGATAAATGCATATTACAAATGAGCAGGCGTATAGGTTAATCTTTCTGCCCTTCCTCCTATTTACTTCTAGTCTTTATCAGCTTATCTATTGCCTTACATATTCGGTACATATTTTATTGACACCCACCCTTGGGCGCTACATTACTTGCCTGCAGGTTTAAATAGACAAAATTAAAGATCCTCAATAACAACTGTCTAGAGTCAGCAGTTGGCCAGCTCCCTTCATTTGGAGTTGCCAGGTTGTAGCAAGTGCAGTCTTCCTTTTGTATAGTATCTGGGTAGTCCGGGGCCCAGTCCCGACCACTATCTGTATTCTTAGAAGCTTGCAGGCT
>JACEIK010004936.1:72281-98210 GCA_018107945.1 Datura stramonium
CTCCCACTTCTCCCTTCACTCCTAGGTAGTTTTCCAGAATAAAATCGTGACCAAATGGAATTAGGAGCTAAGGGACCTATTTATAGTAAATGGAGAACGTTCTTAATGTAGCCCGTCATGGAACAGCTCCGTGTCACAGAGTGTATCGCGGAGCCTTGCCTCCGTGACACGGAGGTAACGCCAGAGCACTATGGAAATGGTCCAAAAATCGACCCCAGGCAGCACCTTGCCGCATTGGCAGCGTGTCACGCTGCTGGGGCAACGCGATGGCACATCCCTGTCGCGAAGGGGGCACGCTGTGGCACGTTGCTGGCAGCCTGATCATCTGCTCGCGTGCCTGGCATAGGCGTGGCACGGCGTTGGGCGCGACACACGCACAACATGGCACGCTGCTTGGCGCGGCCAGCCTTGCCATGGCCTACTCCTTGCCGACTTCCGCCCGTTGCTTCCAATTCCATTCCTTTCCTTCACCAGCTTATGATTTAGTCCCTCAAAATCTTTGAAACCTACAAAACAAAGACTAATCATGTTGGTAAGCACATGTCTTCACATTTATATAAAATCACATGAAAATGTATAAAATAACTTAGATAAACAAGACTAATTTAAGTTATCATGCATNTATATAAAATTACATGAAAATGTATGCAATAACTTAGATAAACAAGACTAATTTAAGTTATAAAGTATCACTTGGACATGCTATTTTTTCCCGCGATCAAGTTCATACACTTCGCTATGAATTCTGTGATATTCTTCTTTATGCAATTCCACCAATAGATTTCCCATAGGTCACGGTACATCTTGGTGGCACCTGGGTGGATAGAATACCTGCATCCATGATCTTCGTGCAACATCCGATTCCTCAAATCATCAACATTTGGAACACATAGGAGACCTTGGTACTGAAGCACACCATCTCCTCTTTTAGAGAAGACCTTCACTTTCTGATTCTGAATGACCTCCTTTAACTTTACCAAAATCAAGTCCTCATCTTGCCTAGATTTTACCTCAATCACCAGTGACGATTCTGATTCGTTCTGATCAACAACACCGCCATCAGTTGAGTCAACCAACCTAACTCCCAACCTTGCGAGTCGCCAGCTCCTTCTTACCCTCATCCACATGAGACACACTCTCCATAGAGATTCTACTAAGTGCATCTGCTACTATTGTTTCCTTACCCGGATGGTAAAGGACACTCATATTGTAGCCTTGAGTAGCTCCAACCACCTCCTTTGCCGAAGATTGAGATCCTTTTGCGTGAACACATATTGCAAGCTCTTGTAGTCCGTAAATACATCCACGTGGACCCCCTACAAGTAATCTCTCCAAATCTTCAAGGAGAATACCACTGCTGCCAATTAAAGATTATGGGTCGGGTAATTCCTCTTATGAACTTTCAACTGTCTAGAGGCATAGGCTATAACCTTCCCATGCTGCATTAAAACACACCTAAGTCCGATCCTTAAAGCATCACAATACACCACAAACCCATCAGTACCCTCTGGTAGAGTTAATACCGGTGTTGAAGTAAGTCGAGTCTTCAATTCTTGGAAGCTCTTCTCACAAGCCTCATACAATTGAAATCTCACCTTCTTCTAGGTCAATTTGGTCAAAGGTGCTGCAATAGATGAGAAACCCTCAACAAATCCCCGATAGTAGCCAGCTAAACCCAAGAAACTCAGAATATCTAAATGGTTCACCGGTCTAGGCCAATTCTTCACTGCCTCTATTTTCTGAGAATCCACCGTTATGCCTTCGCTTGATACAACATGGATGAAAAATGCTACGGATTTCAACCAAAACTCGCACTAGCTGAACTTGGCATATAATTACCATTCCTTGAGAGTTCGTAGCACAATTCTTAAATGAGCGACATGTTCCTCCTTGCTCCGAGAGTATATAAGGATATCATCAACAACACAATCACGAACATATCCAGGTATGACTTGAACACCCCTATTCATCAAGTCCATAAAAGCTGCAGGAGCATTCGTTAACCCAAAAGATATAACTACAAACTCATAATGACCATACCGTGTCCTGATGGCTGTCTTCGGGATGTCACACTCCCGAACTCAGAGCTGATGATACCTAGATCGGAGATCTATCTTTGAGAAACACTTGGCACCCTGAAGCTGGTCAAATAAATCATCAATCCTGGGTAGAGGATACCTATTCTTGATAGTGACTTTGTTTAATGCCGATAATCAATACACATTCGAATAGAACCATCTTTCTTTAGGACAAAGAGAACTGGTGCACCCCAAGGCAACTTGCTCGGTCTAATGAAACCCTTATCTAACAGGTCCTTCAACTACTCTTTCAACTCTTTTAGCTCGGCTGGAGCCTATATGTAGGGAGGAATAGATATAGGTTGCGTGTCAGGAAGTCTCCCGCTCGGGAGGGATTCCCGGTAAATCATCTGGAAAGACCTCTAGATACTCACGTACTATTGGAACAAACTAAATAGTCGAGGTCTCAGAATCAACATCCCTAAACCTAACTAGATGGTACACAAAACGTTTAGAAATCATCTTTCTGGCCTTAAGGTAGGAAATGAAACGACCTACAGGCACAGTTGAACTACCCTTCCATTCTAAGATTGGCTCACCCGGAATTCTGAGCTCTACTTCCCGGGTTCTACAATTAACTGAGGCATAACATGCAAATAGCCAATCCATGTCAAGGATAACATCAAAATCAGTCATGGCTAACTCTATCAAATCTGCTGAGGTGACTTTCTGAAGGACTGAGATCGGGCAACCTCTATACACCCGTCTAGCTATAATTGAGTCACCTACTGGAGTAGAAACTGAGAAGGGCTTTGACAAGACTTCTGGACTGACTCCAAAGCTTTGGCCACATAAGGTGTCACAAAAGACAAGGTAGCCCTCAGATCTAATAGAGCATAAACATCAAGACTGAAAACTTGTAACATACCAGTGACTACATCCCGGGAAACCTCCTGCTCCTGGCGGGATGCTAAAGCATAGAATCTATTCTAGCGCTGACCGTCACCTATACTAGTATATGCTCCCTAACGTGGTGAGCATACGGGTGGGTTTACAGAACTAGAAGCTGGGCCTCAGCCCCCATCATGATCCTGCCTCGCTGCTAGGCAATCTCTGAGCATGTGTTTGGGCTTCCCACACCCGAAACAAGCACCTTTACCTGCTAAAAACTGACCCGTGTGGCCTCGGCCACACCTGCGGCAAGCTGGAACACTAGAATCTGCGGGTCTGCTGCTTTGACCCCTAGTGCATGATGCTCGCCCCCTCTGATCGTGCCTTGGTCTGGATAGAACACTCAATGCTGAAGATGCTGGGGCTGATGATCTCTGGTGGGTCTACTGTCGATGCCCACCACCTAACCTCGGCTGTGAGAATTTATGGTCATCGGTCCTGGCCCTCTTGGCCTCTCTTTCTCTCAGATGTGCTGCCTCCATCTACTGGGCGTACAAGACTATCCGAGGGAAATGCATATCCTGATGAAGCATAGTGGTCTTGCAATCCTTGTCCAAATAGCCCGCTATTCCATGAACGAATCTACTCACCCACTCCCTCTGATCAACCACTATCTCTGGGGCGTACTTTGACAAGCGAGTGAACTCGAGAGAATACTCTTGTACGTTCATCCTCCCTTTCTTCAGGTTTACAAACTCAGCTGCCTTTAGCTCCCTCATCTCATGAGGGAAGAACCAATCTAAGAATGCAACATAGAACTCTTCCCAAGTGACAGGGCCTGCTCCGGTGACCCTGCTATCCTTCCATTGGCGAAACCAGATATGCGTGACCCCTTTCAACTAATATGAGGCCAACTCTGCACACTCAACCCCATTCACCCCCATGACTTAGGTGATCTTCACTATCTCATTTATGAACTCATGCGGGTCCTCACCCACTTTTGACCCGAGAAACTCTGGCGGGTTCATTCTCAAGAAGTCTCTGACTCGAGATGCTGCTGTATTTCCATTTTGCGGAACATGCGCAACAGCCTGCTGATTGACCTGAGTGGTCAGGGCCTGCACAAGCATCTGAATAGCTTCCCGAAACTCAGCATGGGCAACCAGCTCCGGTGCCTGGTTCTCCTGAACTAGTGGGTCCTGCTGGTGCCCGTTTCCATTGCCATCCTCGTGGCCTTCACCATTCCCATTCCTTCTACCATTAATTCTTCGGGGAGCCATGATTCTACAATCGCGAATAACACGAATTAGAATGATAGGGAGATATTTCATCGCATGACATAGATCATGAAAGAAGGGAATATTTCCTAAACGTCTGGTATCCTCTTCGTCATAAGTGTGTCGCTCTTCACACCCATGAAAAAGACTCTACTTAACACGACATTCAGACACTCTAGGACACTTCAAACCTATGACTCTGATACCAAGTTTTTCACGACCCGAATGGAGGCCCGGATTGCAACACGGGACAAGGAGCCCCGAGAGACCCCAAGTCAACCCATGACATAAACATATATCTAACTCGATCAATGAAACTAAATAATCAACAATATAATCATAGATAAATTCTAAATTTAAACATAACATAAGAATTCACACTTCGAAGCTAATTACATACTTATGTCTGAAAAGCCTCTAAACATGACAAGTTATTGGGACAAGACCCCCAACTAACTCAACAAGCTAAGACTGAAAATACATAAGGAAATCTAAGTAGTATAGTCCTCAGGAGATGAGGACTCACCAATAATGCAAAGACTAACTCTGATAAGATGACTATGAATGGGGCTGAACCTGAGAGCCAGATCCTATATCATGAAACAATACAACATAGAGTATGCGGTCAGTACATGGAATGTACCGAGTATGCAGGGTAAGTAAAACTACTTAAGTAAAATCATTTAAAGACAATGCATAATGTAAAACTTAAACAATAAGAATATGAGAGTAGGGCTTGCCTGCATTCTTTCTGAAATCATGATCTCATCATAACATAACATATCATCATAACATATCATAACATAATCGATTGACTCAAAGCTAAAATCTGATATCATAAGTAAAGCTGAACATTAAGTCAAACCTACTTTAGAACATGCTTACATATGTAAATCTCATGAGTAAAGAACATGCATAACTGAAATCATGAGGAACAATAGGAGACTCGTCTTTTATCCAACATACCACGATAGAGATTACGTGGTCCCAACTATCACACTCAAGTGGGTAGAGCCGTCCAAAGTCTTGCCAGGACTAGGGAAGATACCATGATATCGATATCAAGCTCATTAGCTCACAAGGGAGGTCCCAAAATCATAATGTATAATCCTATGTTGGAGCGTACTTCTGAGGCATAGAGTGGTCGAACCTTATTCTACTCGGTGCTAGACACTACTCCCAAAAACATGCATATGCTCTACATTGTTATTCAAATAAGCTCAATATCGTCTATTGATGAAACTCGTAAATCAAATACATCTCAAAGCGAAAATCATGCATAAGAGAAGCTTTAACTCAAACCGTACCATAAGCTGAAAAAAATTATTATGTGGTAAGCTATGCATATGAAAAGCTTTAACTCAAACTTACCACAAGATGAAAATATAAGTGGGAGCCTTTGCTCCAAAACCATGTGGTAAGATTATTTCGAGAAATCATCAATTATACTTTGAACATGTGGACATTGCCCAAAGCATTATCATTCTTGAAAATATTCAATTCATATTGAAAATATGATTATAAACATGGGTAGCTTGAAAACATGATTTTCATCATATTATCTCATCATCATCATACATTCATCACAAAATCTCATCTTTCATGAACTTCTTATCAATGGGCTTTTCATTCATAAGCTAGAAACATGATTTTTAATTGAAAACATAATAAAACTTGCCCATGCTTCATAATTCAATAGTAGAAACGTATTTAAACCATATACATGTGAAGAATTAGGAAATTCATGCATTGGATTTAAACCCCATAGATTAGTCATAGATCATTCATGATTTAGAGAGAAATTGGGCATGGGTGTGAAAGAAATCACCCATTCATAACCCTACATACTTGTAAATGGCCGATTCTTATCCTCCCTTGAATGCAAAAGAAGGAATTGAAGAAAACCTTGAAGTATTGCCTTGATCACCATTTTAGCCTATCACTCTTGCATGCACGAATATGAAAATAGTCTAAAATGAACTTAACCACCTTTAAAATTCACTATTCATAAATCAAAACGATGTGGTTTATGACTTAGAAGCTTAGGAATTAAGAAATAGCTCTTACTAAATTCATAGAAAATAACTGTTAGGTGGTCCCAAAGAGGGACCTAACGACTCGTTGTCAAGGGTCATGACTCATGTCTTAGCTCATGAGGTTCACTGCTTTTCAAGTCTTCGGGGATCATAACGTACAACATAACGACTTGTTCCTGGTGACCACGACTCATGGTCACCATCCATGATGTACACTGCCTTGGCCTCAACAAAATTTATTCCATGCTTGATCATGACTCACCCCACGAATTGTGGGGACTGACCATGACTCATGGGGGCCTCCCTCCAAGTGCACTGTCTTCATTTTCCCCTTTACTCAAGCATCACTCCCCATGACTGGCCCAACGACTCGTGGGGCCTGACCACGAGTCGTGGTCATCTCCGTGGGGATTCCATTTCCCAGTCTTCTAAAGCTCATCACCTGGCCTCCCCACGAGTCACATCACGACTCGTGGGTTGATCTCATGGGTCACCTCACGACCCGTCCTATGCCTAGTGCCAATTTTTAATCTTTTCTCTGTTTCAACTCCCAGGTCTGATCTTTGGGCTTCCGAGGTATAATAAAGATCAATACCAAAGTTAATCTCTAGCTCGATAAGGCCTCTTGGTAGATCATCTGAAAACACCTCCGGATACTCACATACAATAGGAACTGACAGAAGAGTCAGTGTCTCGGACGTAGCATCCTTAACCCAAACTAAATGGTACACACAATCCTTGGAGATCATCTTCCTAAACTTGAGGTAGGAAACAAAGCGACCTACAGGCACAACTAAACTACCCTTCCACTCTAGGATTGGGTCACCCAGAAATCAGAACTCTACCATATGGGTTCTACAATTGACCGAGGCATAAAAAGAATGTAACCAATCCATACTGAATATAACATCGAAATTGGTCATATCTAAATCCACTAAGTTGGCTAATGTGACTTTTTGAAGAATTATGACATGGCAATTTCTGTATAACCGTCGAGCTATAGCTGACTCACCGATAGGATAGAGACTGATAAGGGTTTTGATAGGATTTTGGGACTGACTCTGAAACTAACAACAACATAAGGAGTCACAAAAGATAAAGTAGCCCTTGTATAAAACAATGCAAACACATCAAGTTAGAATACTCGTAACATACCGGTAACTACATTGGGTGAGCACTCCTACTCCTGACAAGATGATAGTGCATAGAACTAGTTCTGGCGCTGTCCACCCTCTGCACTAGAAGAGGCGCCTTGCTGAGATGGGAGAGCTACTAAAGTTGTGGCTAGGGAACAACCTCTATTGCCGTCCTGCCTAGCCACAAGATAATCCCTGCGCATGTGTCCAGGCTTTCCACACCCAAAGTAAACATCTGAGTCAACCAAGCACTCTCCTGGGTGGTTTTTACCATATTTCCTACAGACTGGAAAAGTGCGCTCCCCTTCCATGCTCCCTTGGCCTCCAGAGCTTGATGCTCTACCCCTCTGGTCATGTTTGAGTCTGGATGGAACACTGGCTGATGATGGGGCTGGGGATGATTGTAACACCCCGAAAGTCCTAGTGATCAGACTCCGAAGTTAGATGAAGCACAGCAGAAAAGTTAGCAGAAATTTTCCTCAGAACGAGTCAGGTAGTGACTCGTTAAGAGACCTAATGGGTCGTGGTTTGACCCGTGAAGAACTGTAGGGAGGGGATGGCAAGCCCAGTCTCCACGGAAGACCTAATGAGTCGTCTTGCTTGGCAACGACTCGTTAGGTTGGTCGTTGGGTTGTGAAGAGTTGAAGTCGTGAAGTATTATATAGTGTACTTGATGGGTGGACTTGACGAGTCATTAGAGGAAGCAACGACTTGTCATGTTGATCGTGGGTTGAGGAATCTGAAGTTCTGAGGTAACCTTCCAGTGCACCTGACAAGTGGGTCTAACGAGTCATTGGGTGGAGTAACGAATCATTATGTTGGTCGTGGTTTAAAGGATGCTGAACCTATGTAAGTTTTCCAGTGTGCTTAATGGGCGAGATGACGAGTAGTTTGATGGGACGACGACTCGTTACGTGAGTCGTGACTCCAGATTCGGGGAAATTTCCAGTTTTCTTCAGGGGCATTCTTGTAAACTCCTATGCTTTTAACCTTTAAACTACATCATTTTGTATATTATTCGGGACGTTTTTAAGGGTTTTCCTAAGCCTAATCTCTCATTCTCTCAAAATACTCTCTCAAACCATTCTTCCTTCCCTCTCTCAAGTTCAAGGGTTTCACCAAGGTGTTCATCAAGATTCAAGGAAGATTTCGAGCAGGGTTCTTCTACCAGGTATGCGGGCTTTCAACAAGGATATTCTTCCATCCTTGTACCCCAAAAACTTTATCAAAAAACCTGATTTCAATGAATTTAGAAAGGTATGATCTAGGGTTTTGTGTTATGGCTAAATTTCTTCTACGTTCCTCATAAATGCTATTATCTACTGTGATTATGAAATTAATTTTGTATATGAACCATGGGTTGTTTTGAATTGGGGAATATTAGTTGGGAATGCAAAGGTGTAGCATGTTCTTCATAAATTGGATTGAGTATTTAGTGGGATATGTTTATTACTCATTTGATTATCGTAGTAATTCATGAACATGATGAAATTGTGGAAATTTTGTATGATTAACCCTAATGACCCGATTATGACATTGATGACTATGTTGGGATGAGTTGGAGTTTGTGGGCTTGAGCAATTGAAAGTAAATCACGTATTATCACCATGTTTTCGATTTAATTGATTGGGTATGATTAGATTGTATTTATATTGATGGGTTATGAAGCTTGGGAGAATTGTAAATTGTTTTTCCTTACAAAAATTATTTTTCAACTTTTTGAATCTAAAACGCCCATGGATGAAAAGTTCGTAAAAGAAGGGATTCATGATAAATGTGAGATGATGATGAGGTTGATGATGAAAAGAATGTCTCTAAAACTACCCATGATTATGTCGTTGTTTTCAAAATGAATTGATTAGATTCAAGTGTGACAAAGCTTTGGGTAATGCCCACATGTCGATTTAAAATGATGATTTTTCTGCAATAAGCTTACCACATTGTTTGGAGCGAAGACTCCCAAATTTTATAAATGTTAGCTCGTGGTATGTTTTGAAATAAATGAAGCCATGCATCTTTGATAAATATGAGTGGAATATATTAATCATGCATGATCTTATGCTACATGTTGATGAGAATGATATTGCAACTATTGGGCTTGTTGGTATTAGAAAGTAGCCCCAATCCTGTCGAAAAGAATGTTGCATGATGAAAATTAGTAAATGTACTTGTCTCTAATTAGTTGCTGAAACTTAGATTAGCATTAGTCAGTCGGGATTCTCGTTAGCAAGAATGTTTCCCTAGTCAGTCGGGATTCTTGTTAGTAAGAATGTTTTCCTAGTCAGTCGGGATTCTCGTTAGTAAGAATGTTTCCCTAGTAAATCGAGATTCTCGTTAGAAAGAATGTTTCCTTTGTCAGTCGGGACTCACATCCCTAGCTACTAGCCATGCATATGTCTCCTTAGTCCGCGGGACTAACATTCCTAGCCAGTTAGTGACTCTCTATATCAGAGCATTTCCTCCCTTTGATAGTCAGGGATTCTTGTTAGTAAGAATGTTTCCCTTTGATAGTCAGGGATGCTCCCTTTGATAGTCAGGAACTTCCCTTGGACAGTCAGGGACCCTCTTGATATCAGTCACGACATCGTACCTCTGTATTATTTTCGATTATTACTTTTGCGCATCAGTTGATCTTATGACGATGTATGTCCTTATGATGTGGTTATGTTGATATGAATATGTGAATCTCATATAAGGTTGTCGTATCTCATTTCAGTTACATTACTACTATTATGTTTTATATACTTCCTTTTTCTGTATGTGCTTATGAGTTAGTTGATTTCACTTCCTGCATACTCAGTACATTCCAAGTACTGACCGCACGCCTCCTTATGCTATATCATTTCATGATATAGATTCAGGTTTTCAGAATCAGCCTCGTGGTTAGATACGCTTCATCCTCTCTCAGCTGATAGTGGTGAGTCCTCATCTTCGAGGACGTGATTTATGTTTCATTTTCTTATGTTTCAGTTTTCAGATTTTAGGAGTTAGCTGGGGGCTTTTCCCAGCAACTCATCAATTTAGTAGAAGGCTTACAGACTTGTCTAGATGGATTCAACGTTGTATCTAATGTTATTATATTCATTTTATGGGTTCTATAATTGACTCTTGTAGTTAGCTTCCGCTTATTCATGTTGTTAGTCATGTATGATGTTAAGTGTATACTATGATTATGCCATGGGTCGACTTGGAGCCTTTCGGAGTTCCTTGTCCCGTGTTACATCTAGGGTGTGAACTCGAGTCATGACATTGATGAACTCTGGTGGGACTGAGGGTGATTTCCACCACCGGATCTCTACTGGAAATGCCCCTAGCTCCCTATCCTGGCCCTCTTTGTCTCTCTCTCCTTCTCCTTAATCTACTCTACCTCTATCTGCTGGGCATATATGATCAGTCGGGAGATATCTATATCATTAATTAGTATGGAGATCCTACACTCCTTGACCAATGAATTTGCCACCCCATTCACAAACCTGCTCATGTGATCCCTTGGATCAACAACTATCTCCGGTGCATATTTGAACAACCGAGTAAACTCCTAAGCATACTCCTAGATAGTCATGTTGTCCTGCTCCAGATTGACGAGCTCAGTTGCCTTTGCCTCCCTCAATTCTTGATGAAATAATCTATCCAAGAAAGCGATAACAAACTCATTCCAACCAATGGGAACCGCACCAACTCCCATGATCTCCTTCCACTATCAGTACATATATGAGCAACCCCCTTCAGCTGATAGGAGGCTAAGTCTACACTCTCCTCTCTAGTCACCATCTAGGCAATCTTCTGAACCTCCTCTTTGAACTCATGTAGGTCTTCATCTACCTTTAACCCAAGAAACTCAGGTGGGTTCATTTTGAGGAAGTCTCACACTCTCGCTACTGCCGTATTCCCATTCTGGTGGACATGGGCCACTGCCTGCTAGTTGACCTGGGCTGTCATAGCTTAAGCCAACATCTAAAAAGCGGCCCTGAACTCAAAAAGAGTAACCTGCTCGGGCAAGGGATCTGCTGGAGCTAGTGGGGCTGGTTGATGCCTGTCTCCATTGCTATTTCCATGGCCATTTCCGTTTCCATTTCTTCTCCTATACTCGGAGTGGAGGCATATTTTTGAAAATGCGTATAGCACGATTTAGGTGAATAGAGATATGTAGTTCACCACATGACATAAATCATGAAAGAAGCAACGTTTCTTAAAATATCTCGTAGCCTCTTCTCCATAAGTGTGGCTCACTTCACGCCCATGGAAGAAACTCTAAATGCGAATTTCAGACACCCTAGGACACACCTAAACCCTTGCTCTGATACCATGTTTGTCATGGCTCGAGCAGAACCCCAGATCGAGACACGGGATGTAAAACCACGAATGACTCTAAGCTAACTCATGGCACATACATAGTATGATAACAACATCACTAAGAGAAAATAAGGACAAAAGCATAAACACAAATCGACGATGCTGAAATGTCTATACATGATTGTCTGAAAAGCCTCTGCTACTATGATGAGCTGATGGGACAACACCCCCAACAAGCTCACTAAGTTTGAAACTGAAAGACATGATAAAAACATAAAGATGATAATGTTCTCGGAGAATGAGGACTCACCTGCTTGGGAATAGAGCTGACATGATATAGCATAGAGTATGCATTCAGTACATTGAATGTACAGAGTATGTAGGAAAAGTAAAACACACTAGTAAAATGTTAGTTTGAAATCATGAATATAAATCAAGATAGATCGTAAGAGTAAAGATAATATGTTAAAGGCCATATATCTAAAATATACATAGTCATAGCTATTCATCATAAGCTGAACATAATGACCCAAGGTTTAAAAAAAGAAATCAAATTGAGTGTTGTACTCGAAAACATAAGTGAAACTCATAACTGATCAATGAGTCAAGTATGCTATAAGACATAATATCATAAGACATTAGCATGAGTAACTGAAAACATGAGGAACAATGGGAGTCTTTGTCAAAATTGACACCATTATGATAAAGCTTACATGATGCCCCAACTATCTCGCTAAAGTGGGCAGAGCTGTCCTAAGCCTTGCTAGGGTAAAGAATGATAAGACATGATATCACTCGTGAGCTCCGTCGGGCTAGGGGAACACTCTCTGGTGAGGCCCCATACATGAATATATACTTTTGGAGGCACGTAGTTATGAGTCTCGGGGTTTTTTAGAACCCCTAGCCTACTAGGTGCTAGACACTACTCCCAAAAATATACACATGACTTGTAATTATTATCATGAGAACATACTTGATCTTGCATGGGCTAGTTTAAAATCATGAAATCCTAATCATACTTTACATACATGAACTAACCATGGAAAGTAATTCCACGATTGGCCATGATACATAAACTTGATTTTTCATTAAAGCTATGCATACTTGAGATAATCACCATATCTTGAAATTCATAAATTCATGAAGGGTTCTTGTGAAAATCATGCATCATCATCATAAAACATAATATAAAACTTGGGACTTGAATCCACAAGAGAGTCATAGACCTTAACTCAATTCAAATATAACCCTAAGAGTTCACAACCATGCTTGAAACTTAAAATCATAATTTAATGAGAGACTTGATAGAAACATAAAACTCTAATCATGGGAACATGTATTGGACTAAGGAGAAACTAATTTCATAGATGATCATGAAGAAATTTCAACAACTTCCAACCCAACCCTAGAATTTCGAATTACGACATGGGGATTTGGGAAATCAAGTAGCAGCTAATTTCATAGATGATCATGAAGAAATTTCAACTTCCATCCCAACCCTAGAATTTCGAATTAGGGCATGGGGATTTGGGAAAATCATGTTTTCAATTAAAAAGTAGCAGAAGAGTGGAAGGAATTCCTCATTGATAACCCCACATACCTGGGCTTGAAGAATTCTTGCTAGGGTTTTGATTTCCAAGAGAGATTAAAGAGGATGAAGATGGGAAATATTTTCTTCACTTGAGAGCTTGATCTTCTAATGAGAGTGTTAGGAGTAGAATGAGGGCTTGGGATGATTAAAATCCTCAGAAAACCTTCTTATGCTCAAAATGATTTTGTTAAGGAGTTAGGAACTTAAAAAATTATGAAAAAACCCTTAATGATCTGATAGGAAAATAACACTAACCGATCTAACGAGTGACCTAACGACTCGTTAGGTCACTTGATGGCTCGTCAAGTCCTCCCGTTTTCACTAGCCAGAATTCTAACTTTCTGATCTTGATTTGATGCCTCCACTTAATGATTGATTGTTACACTTAACAGACCACTTTACCACTCATCCTGACTCTCTGAATCTCAAGTTTTTCAATCACCCATCACACCTAATGAGTCACTTCACGACTCATAAGGAGACCTAATGATTTGTCACCCCATCCATCACAACTTTCGAAAAATAACATTTTCTCCAACTTGGTACCACCTAACGAGTAACTCAATGACCTGTTAGGTCACTTGATGGTCACTGGACGATTCATCTTGTGACCTGGTGTAGATTTTCCTATTTTATTCATTTTAGTCCTTGGGACTGATCTTAGGGACTTTTAGGGTGTTATAGATTAAATACTAGATACGAAGAAGAAACCAACATAAAGTGGATAATTTTCAAAATGACTCACACCATGAGTCGTGGTGAGGGATCATGAGTCATGATGTGGCTTATGGTGAGCAACCAGACTTCCCATGTTCCCAGATACCATGAGTCAAGGGATGAGTCTTTGTACAATAGTATGACCCGTCCTATCTGGGCATGGTGAGAGGTTCAAAAAGTGATCAAATTGTACTAGTGACCACGGGAGGCAAACCATGTCCTGTGGTACAGTAGGATGACTGTCTTGTTTGGTCGTGGGATGAAAATCAGAAAGTGTCCAAATTGGCTTCGGTGACCACAAGAGGTCACCACGAATCATGGTCAGATACAATGACTCGTGGAACAACTCGTTAGCACGCGATAGATTTTCAATCCAATTTAAGGGTATTTTAGTAGCTTCCTATAATTTTACCACCTAAACCAAGTCGTTTTGGGTTTTATAAGGGGGATATTAAAGGGGTTTTATCAATCTAAACTCTCATTCTATCACATAACATCCTAAGTTTAAGAATCATTAGCTCTCAAAGCTCTCAAGGAAGTTAGGTTTCTTCATCTTCAACCTAGAGATTCTCAAGATAGAGTCATGAATCCTTCATTCTAGGTATGTAAGACTAATTATAGTGAGGAATTCCATTCTTCCTCATGCTCTACATCTGTAAGAATTCATAGAAATTAAATCTAGGTTTTTTTCCCAATTTCATTACTTAGACTTCTTCCCCACAAGTTGAGCTATTCATTGTGATTCTTATTTCATGTCATTGTATCCTTATTGCTCTTGATTATTGATGCTATCCTTACTCTCTTTATTATTGATTTTGGTTCATGTCCTCTTATCTCATAGACCCCAATTGCATGAAAAGTCATAATTTTTGAAAGATTTGTACTATGAGATATATGCATGGTTTTCATCACTAAAGTTGAGCAGATTTTTCTTTTAGAGTTTCAAAAAGGGATTTTTAGACAGAAAGTTCAGTTTATAACATGATTTTTAAAAACTAAAGTAAAGTCTTTATACAGATTTTGAGCCAAGGCTCATTAGTAGAGTACAAATTTTGAGCACAAGGCTTAACAGAGTTTCTAAACATCTATTATAACTTTAGCTAAAGTGCTCTATAAAAGATGTTTTCAGCTTCTTCAGATAGGAATATTTATATGAGCATAGTTTTGGAAGGATTATTTAGAACCGATATTAGTGAAGGTTCAGATAACCCGTAAGCCCCAAAACTACAATAAGATAGTGTAGGTTAGGATTGTGCCGTTGGTTCGGATGACTCCTTTGACAATCCCTGGTAAGGGCTTAGTATGGATCCACAATTTAGTTCGTCCTCTGCCCTGTCAAGGCTTTGGACATCTCTCCTAACTTGGGTAAGAAGTTGGACATCATGCACTCATTCATGATGTGTGTCGGTTATAAAAAACTCCCAACTAAAATTATGCATATATATACATGTATTTTTAGAGCTTGTTTTGTTGCATAGTTTTTGTTGAATAACTATTTACACATTTTTCATACTTGTGTTTTTATGCATCATTTAGAGTATAAAATTCAATCAGTTTATTCTTTTAGTTCAAAGATTCTTGCTTACCTTTTGTTTCATTCAACCATTTTACATACTGTACATTCAATCATACTGATACCATTTGGCGCTATCTTATTATGATATAGATACAGGTAGACAACACTGGCAACAGATGCATTTGTAGGATTTCATTCACTCAGCTTTTAGTGAGGCCTCTTACTCTTTAGAGGACTTCATTTATAGTTTATTGTTAGTAGCTCTTGAGATAGTTGTGTGTCACGACTCGAGCATAGACCTCGGACCGTGACATAGGATCTAAAATCACGAATGACTCCAAGATAACCCATGACACATGCATATCATAATCAAGTGCATAAAACTAAGAGGAAGTAAAGCATAACCAGAACATGAGCGAAAGTCTAAATATAATGAGGATGTAAGAGGGACTATAAGTTAACATCACTAAACATCTACATATAACTGTCTGAAAAACCTTTAACTATAAGATGATCCGATGGGACAATACCCCCGACTAGCTCAACTATGTCTGAAACTGAAAGATATAAAAAAATGTAACAAGCTATCACGTTTCCTCGGAACATGAAGACTCACCCAAACTAGGGATAAGCTGGACAAAAGTGGGAGCGAAACTAACTTCTGGGTTGAGACTGGCCACCTAAACCTATATCATGAGACGACATACTATAGAGTATGTGGTCAGTACTTTGATGTACTAAGTATGTAAAGTAAGTAAAACTTGATAGTAAAATTATAAAATAAGATCAAGGGTATAGGATAAGCTAAAATATAGGAATAAGGACAACATGCTAAAATCATGATTGGGAGATAGTAGTAAACATGAGTTATTCATCATAATCTATTGCATAATGACCTAAGTTTTTGAAAGTAAATCATATAGGTGTTATACCCCGGGAACCTAAGGATCAGAAGGGAGAGCTAAAACAGAGAAAAAACTGGAAATTCACACCAGGTCATGAGACGGTTTGTGAGGTGGCTCTTTAGGTGGGACCACGAGTCATGAAGTGACTAGTTGTTAGGACTGGGCTTGGCATAGTTTTGGGAGGCCACGGGGGTGACCATGAGTCGTGGTCAGACCTTACGACTGATTAGGTTATCCGTGGAGAGGATGGCATGCATGGCTAAGGATTTGAGGTAGTAGAGACCATGGGTGGTGACCACGAGTCGTGGTAAGCCACCACGATTCGTGGGGTCCCTCGTGGGATCCCCTGAGCTTGGTTGGCAGTGTGGACCACGGGTGGTGACCACGAGTCATGGTCACCCACCATGATTAATGGTGTCCTTCATGGGTCCCTAAGGTGAATTCTGGCAGTGTACATGACGACTCAAGGCCACGAGTAATTGTCCCTGGAGACGAGTCGTCCAGTCCCTCGTGGAGACTGGCAGTTAGCGAAACTGTGATTTAAGTAAGGGTATTTTTGTAATTCCTAAATTCATAAGGCCTATACTATGTTGTTTTAACATTAGAGAGGGAAGTTTAAGAGGGAATAGACTAGCCTAATCCCTCATTCATGTACGCAAAGGTTTGGGAAGGTGATAGAAGGGTGATCTAGGTGATTTCAAGGTGTTCTTCCTCAATTTATTCTTGTGAAATCTAGGGAAGTTGAGAATCAACTATCCCTGGTATGTAAGGTCATCAATGGGTGAATTCTTCCACACCCATGCTCATACTCTATGATTTTACGTAAAATTTACTAAAAACTCATGGGGTTTTATATTCGATTTATATGAAAACTAATGATTTAATTATGGATTTTGTGATTTTGAAATATTATTATAACTTAAGGATTTGGATCATCTTTTGAGATTTAAATTGATTTTAATATTATTGATTTTTGATTTCTTAGACAATTAGGCTTAATTATGCATGCCCCATGATGAATTGATTTACGATCTATTATTCCATCAATGTTCTTTACAAGCCTAACATGAATTATATTTTGAATTATGAAATTATTATGTTACCCATTATGATTTTATGAAATTCAAGCTATATGTATGATATATAAGTATGTATGAATCCTATTAATCATGAATTATGTTTTTGGCCGACTCACGAGCCTCATGTCATGGATAAATCACTTATGTTCAAGCATGTTTACGATTATCATGATTTAACTTGCCCATGAACTCATGTATGTATTATTATGAGCAATATATATATGTTTTGGGAGTAGTGTCGAACACCGAGTAGGTTCAGGGCTCAGGTAAGCCCCGGATCTCATGAACTACATGCCACCGTAGGTATATTGGGACCCCTTCATGCTAGTCCTTGTACCAAATGGCCCTTTTGATGGTGATATCACACTTTCATGGTTCTACCCTTGGCAAGGTACGAACACCCTCCCGACTAGGGTTACAAGTCGGGCTTCATGTGTGCTCACATATGATAGTTAAGAGAATCTCCCGCTGTTCCTCACTATTTATGCATCTTATGATTATGTATATTGACTGAAGTCATGTCCAATAAAGCTTTCCTCTTATGACTATGATTACGATTGCATTACAAATGTTTGAAAACCTTAAGCCTTATGTTACGTTATGATGTTTATGATACAAGCATGATGCCCTACTCTTATGATCACTTATGAATTTTATATGTTTTAAATGTCCTTTTTACTCTTGCATACCTAGTACATTCCACGTGGTGACCGCATATTTCCTGTTCTGTATTGTTTCATGATACAGGAACCGGCTCTCAGGCTCACCCTCCTCAGTTGTGCTTCCGAGATTGTTATCAGCTTATTGATGAGTCCTCATGCTCCGAGGGTAATATATTCAGACTCTATGCTTTTCCTTCAGTTTCGGAATTGCTGGGTTAGTTGGGGAGTTGTCCCATCAACCCATCTTTCATGATTAGAGGCTTTTGAGACTATAAGTTGTAACAACTGTCATGTATGGATCATGTATTGTCTTTTCTTCATTGTTATGACTTGCTTACATTTTCTTTATTTTAAGTTTTCCTCTCATGTGATTGAATTAGATGTATGCTCATTCCATGGGTCAACTTGGGGTCTTTCAGGGCTCGTTGTCCTATGTCTACGATCCGGGTGTACGTTTGGGTTGTGAAAAACTTGGTATTAGAGCCATTGGTTTTGAAGTGTCCTAGGGAGTCTGAAAGCCGCATTAAGTAGAGTCTTTTCATGGGTGTGAAGCGAGCTACAATTATGACGAAGAGGCTTCTAGACGTTTAGGAAATGTTCTCTTCTTTCATGATCTATATCATGCGATGAACGTCCTTTACTTCTCTAATAGTGCTATGCACGTTTGTAGAATCATGCCTCCACACTGAGTAAATGTTAGGAGAAATAGTAATGGTAATGATCATGAGGGTGCCCATGATGGTGAGCATCAGGCAGCTCCACCCATTCATGAAGAGCACGTACCAGAGCCAGCTTCCCATGCTAAGTTTAGGGCAGCGATTCAGATGCTAGCACAGGCCATGAATGCCCAGGTCCAGAATCAGACAGTGGCGTATTTCCCCAAAATGAGAATGCAGCGGCAGCTAGGGTGAGGGATTTCTTATGGATGAGTCCTTCGGAGTTCACCCGATTATATAAATATGCTTCGGAGTTGGTGGCGGATCAGTGGGCTCAGGTGAGCCGTTTTGTGCATGGTGTAGCAGATTATTTGGACAAAGATTGCCGGATCGCCATGCTTCACTGGGAAATTGATTTTCCCCGTATTGTATTGCATGCACAGTAGATGGAGTCAGTCTAAAGGAGGAAGAGAGAGGCCTAGAGGGCCAGGACCGACAGCTACGGGGTTTCTCAAGCTAGGACAGGGGGTGGACCATGTCAGCAGTCCCAACACTGGTCCATTGCTCCATCTCCATCATCGGCCAGCACGCTATCCAGGTTCGTGGGNATCTCCATCATCGGCCAGCACGCTATCCAGGTTCGTGGGATACTAGAGGAGTAGGGATACATGCTCGAGGGATCATGGTAGCATGCATGTGGAGCTCACCTCTCCAGTTTGTGCGAAATGCGGCAAAAATCATCTTAGGAGGTGCCTGGTCAGCGTGGATGCTTGTTTCGGGTGTGGAAAACCCGGACACAGGATCAGAGATTGCCCTGCAACCAATTCTGCCACTCCAGCATCATGACCCCCTCAGCAGGGTGCCTCTACTAGTTCAGCAGGTGATCAGTGCCAAAATAGGTTTTATGCCCTAGTGCCTCGCTAGGAGCAGGAGGCTTCGCAAGATGTGGTCACGGGTATGTTGTAAGTCTTCCATATTGATTCTTGTTCCTTTTTAAATATAGGAGCTACTTTATCTTTTGTGACCACTTATATTTCTAGTAGTTTTGGAGTTAGTCCTGAAATTCTGTCGGAACCATTCTCTGTATCTACTCCAGTCGGTGAATCAGTGGTAGCTAGGCGGGTGTATAGGGGTTGTCCCATTACGGTGTTGCATAAGGTTACCTCCATAGACTTAGTAGAATTGTCCATGACTTACTTTGACATCATTTTGGGTATGGACTGGTTGTTCGCATGTTACACTTCGATTAATTGTAGGACCCGTGCGGTGGAATTTCGGTTTCTGGGTGAGTCAGTTTTGGAATGGAAGGGTAATTCAGCTGTACTAACCAGTCGGTTTATTTCATATCTTAAGGCTAGGAAAATTATCTCTAAGGGTTTCATGTACCACCTAGTTAGGGTTAAGGATGTAGAGTCTGAGACCTCGACTATTCAGTCAGTTCCAATGGTGTGCGAGTATCTGGAGGTTTTCCCCAATGATTTGCTGGTGTTCCTCCAAAAAGGGAAATTGATTTCGGAATTGATCTATTGCTCGATACGCAGCCTATCTCCATTCCTCCTTACAGGATGGCTCCAGTTGAGTTAAAAGAGTTAAAAGATTAGTTGAAAGACTTGTTGGGTAAGGGTTTCATTAGATCGAGAAAGTCACCATGGGGCGCACCGGTTCTATTTGTTCGGAAGAAGGATGGATCCCTTCGAATGTGTATTGATTATTGATAGCTAAATAAGGTCACTGTCAAGAATAGGTACCCTTGCCCAGGATTGATGATTTATTTGACCAGCTCCAGGGTGCCAGGTGTTTCTCGAAGATAGATCTCAGGTCCGGGTATCACCAGCTTAGAGTCCGGGAGAGTGATATCCCAAAGACAACCTTTAGGACCTGGTATGGACATTATGAGTTTGTAATTATGTCATTTGGACTAACCAACGCTCCTGCATCCTTTATGGATCAGATGAACAGGGTGTTCAAGCCGTATCTAGACATGTTCGTGATCGTGTTCATTGATGATATCCTTATATACTCCCGGATCGAGGAGGAGCATGCCGCTTATTTGAGGATAGTGCTGCAAACTCTCAAGGATCGTCAGTTTTATGTAAAGTTTAGCAAGTGTGAATTTTGGATAGACAAGGTGGCATTTCTGGGCCACCTGGTGTTAGGTGAGGGCATAAAGGTAGGTTCTCAAAAAATCAAAGCGGTAAAGAATTGGCCTAGGCCGGTGAATCCTTCAAAAATTTGGAGTTTCTTGGGACTAGCAGGCTACTACCAAAGATTTGTTGAGGGCTTTACATCAATTGCAGCCCCATTGACCAAGTTGTCTCAGAAAAAGATAAAGTTCAAATGGTTGGAGGCTTGTGAGAAAAGTTTCCAAGAATTGAAGACCCGACTCACTTCAGCACCAGTGTTGACTTTACCCGAGGGTACGGATGGATTTGTTGTATATTGTGATGCTTCGAGAGTCTGACTGGGATGTGTGTTGATGCATCATGGGAAAGTAATAGCATATGCCTCTCGACAGCTGAAAGTTCACGAAAAGAATTACCCGACCCATGATCTCGAGTTGGCCGCGGTGGTTTTTTCATTGAAGATATGGAGGCATTATTTGTATGGGGTCCACATGGATGTGTTCACAGATCACAAGAGCCTGCAATATGTGTTCACGCAGAAATATCTCAATCTTTGGCAAAGAAGGTGGTTGGATTTATTAACGGACTACGATATGAGTGTTCTCTACCACCTGAGTAAGGCTAATGTGGTGGCGGATGCACTCAGTAGGCTCTCTATGGAGAGTGTGTCCCACATGGAGGAGGGATATGTCGGCTCTCAAGGTTGGAAGTTAGATTGATCGACTTGACCGATGGTGGCATTGTTGTGCAGAATGGGTCAGAATCTTCCTTGGTGGTTGATGTCAAATATAAGCAAGATGAGGATCCGATTTTGAGAAAGCTGAAGGAAGCGGTGCGAAGTCAAAAGGTGGAGGTTTTCTCCCAAGGGGGAGATGGTGTTCTACGATACTAGGGTTGGCTATGTGTTCCGGACATTGATAATTTAAGAGTTCAGATATTGCATGAGGCACATGGTACTAGATACTCTATCCATACGGGATCCACAAAAATGTATCGGGACTTGCGAGAAATCTATTGGTGGGATGGTATGAAGAAGGATATTGCAGAGTTCGTAACCAAATGTCCAAACTATCAACGAGTGAAAGTAGAGCATAAAACTCCGGGAGGCGTACTTCAGGGTATTAGCATTCCCACATGGAAGTGGGAAGAGATTAACATGGATTTCATTACAGGCCTACCTCGTACTCGACGACACTATGATTCCATTTGGGTAGTGGTAGACAGGTTAACCAAGGCTGCACACTTTCTACCGGTCAAGACCACGGATTCAGGGGATGATTATGCGAAATTGTACATTGGGGAGTTGGTTCGACTGCATGGAGTGCCCTTGTCTATTATTCAGACCAAGGAACTCAGTTTACCTCCCAGTTCTGGCGGTCTTTTCAGCAGGGACTTGGGACCCAAGTCAAGCTCAGCACGACCTTTCATCCGCAAATGGATGGCCAGGCGGAGCGGACAATCCAGACTCTTGAGGACATGTTGAGGGCATGTGTTATGGATTTTAATGTAGTTGGGATGATCATTTTCCCCTAATTGAGTTTGCTTATAATAACAACTATCACTCTAGTATCCAAATGGCACCGTTCAATGCTCTTTACAGGCGAAGGTGTAGATCTCCCATCGGATGGTTTGAGGTTGGTGAGGCCGCTATGATAGGGACAAATTCGGTTCATGAGGCGATGGTGAAGGTTCAGTTGATAAGGGAATGGTTGAAAATCGCTTAGAGTCGTCAGAAATCATATGCCGATGTGACGGGGAGAGATTTGGAGTTTGAGGTGGACGATTGGGTATTTCTAAAGGTATCTCCCATGAAGGGAATCATGCGGTTCGTAAAGAAAGGGAAACTCAGTCCCCGCTATGTTGGCCCCTACCGGTTGCGAGGAGAGTTGGTAAGGTGGCGTATGAGTTGGACTTGCCCTTGGAGTTATCTTCAGTTCATCCTGTGTTTCATGTGTCACTTTTGAAAAAATGTTTGGGTGATCCAGCTTTAGTAGTCCTGGTGGACAACGTTGGTGTAAAAGACAACCTCAGATATGAAGAAGTACCTGTGGAAATATCAGATCATCAAATCCGTAAGCTAAGGAACAAAGAAGTAGCTTCAGTTAAAGTATTATGGAGAAATCAGCATGTTGAAGGAGCTACATGGGAGGCCGAAGTGGATATGATGGCTAGATACCCACACCTATTCTCTACCAGCTCAGTTTCAGTTTGAGGTATCAGTTTTTCCCTAATTCTCTAATCAATTTTCATGTTCAGTTCATGCATACAAGTTTGTTTTATGATATGGTATATGTATGTGGTTTTGAATCCAGTTCAGCTATGTAGTTCTTTTCGGAGGTAGTCATCCCGTAAGTTTTCGAATTAAATGATTAGTATTTGTATATAGTGATAACTAGTTTCTGAGCTTCTGCATGTTTCTAACATTCGAGGATGAATGTTCCCAAGGGGGAGATATTGTTATACCTCGGGAACCCAAGGATCAGACCCGGGAGCCAAAACAGAGAAAAAAATGGAAATTCGCACCAGGTCACAGGACGTTTCGTGAGGTGGCTCGTTAGGTGGGACCACGAGTCTTGAAGTGACTCATGGTCAGGAGTGGTCTTGGTAGAGTTTTGGGAGGCCACGGGGGTGACTATGAGTCGTGGTCAGACCTCACGACTCAATAGGTCACCCGTGGCGAGGATGGAATGCATGGCTAAGGATTTGAGGCAGTAGGGACCACAGGTGGTGACCACGAGTCATGGTCATCCACCATGATTCGTGGGGTCCCTAGTGGGGTCCCCTGAGCTTGGTTCGTGGACCACGGAAGGTGACCACGAGTCGTGGTCACCCACCACGATTTGTGGTGTCCCTAAGGTGAATTCTGGCAGTGTACCTGACAACTTAAGGCCACGAGTCATGGTCCCTGGCGATGAGTTGTCCAGTCCCTTGTGGAGACTGGCAGTCAGCAAAATTCTGCGATTTAAGTAAGGATGTTTTCATAATTCCTAAATTCGTAAGGCCTATATTACGTTGTTTTAACATCAGAGAGGGTAGTTTAAGAGGGAATAGACTAGCCTAAGCCCTCATTCATGCATGCAAAGGTTTGGGAAGGTGATAGAAGGGTGATCTAGGTGATTTCAAGGTGTTCTTCCTCAATTTCTTCTTGGGCAATCTAGGAAAGTTGAGAATCAACTGTCCTAGGTATGTAAGATCATCAATGGGTGAATTCTTCCACACCCATGCTCCTACTCTATGATTTTACTTAAAATTTACTAAAAGCTCATGGGGTTTTGTATTCAATTTAAATGAAAACTAACGATTTAATTATGAGTTTTGTGATTTTGAAATATTATCATAACCTATGGATTTTGATCATATTTTGAGATTTAAATTGATTATAATATTTTTGATTTTCGATTTCTTAAACAATTAGGCGTAATTATGCATGCCTCATGATGAATCGATTTATGATCTATTATTCCATCGATGTTCTTTACGATTCCAACATGAATTAAGTTTTGAATTATGAAATTAATATGTTACCCATTATGTTTTATGAAATTCAAGATATATGTATGATCTATAAGTATGTATGAATCCTATTAATCATGAATTATGTTTTTGGCCGACTCACGGGCCTCATGTCATGGCTAGATCACTTATGATTATCATGATTTAACTAGCCCATGAACTCATGTATGTATTATTATGAGCACTATATATATGTTTTGGGAGTAGTATTGAACACTGAGTAGGTTCCTAGCCCCAGATCTCATGAACTATGTGCCACTATAGGTATGTTGGGACCCTTACATGCTAGTTCCTGACCCAAATGGCCCTTTTTATGGTGATATCACACTTTCATGGTTCTACCCTTGGCAAGGTACGAACACTCTCCCGACTAGGGTTACAAGTCGGGTTTCATGTGTGCTCATATGGGGTATGTCGGTTAAGAGAATCTCCTACTATTCCTCACAATTTATGCATGTTATGATTATGTATATTGGCTCACATCATTTCCAATAAAGCTTTCCTCTTATGATTATGATTACGATTGCATTACGAATGTTTTAAAACCTTGAGCCTTATGTTATGTTATGATGTTTATGATACGAGCATGATGCCCTACTCTTACAATCATTTTTGAGTTTGATATGTTTTAAATGTCCATTTTACTTACCTTGCATACTCAGTACATTCCACGTACTGACCGCATACTTTCTGTGCTGTATCGTTTCATGATATAGGACCCGGCTCTAAAGATCCCCCTCCTCAGTTGTGCTTCCGAGATTGTTATCAGCTTATTGGTGAGACCTTATGTTCCGAGGGCCATATATTCAGACTCTATGCTTTTCTTTCAATTTAGGAATTGCTGGGTTAGTTGGGGAGTTGTCCCATCAACCCATCTTTCATGATTAGAGGCTTTTCAGACTATAAATTGTACTCAGCTATTATGTATGGATCATGTATTGTATTTTCTTCGTTCTTATGAAATGCTTACATTTTCTTTACGTTAAGTCTTCTGCTCATGTTATTGAATTAGATGTATGCTCGTGCCATAGGTCGACTTGGGGTCTCTCGAGGCTCCTTATCCCGTGTCTACGATCCGGGTGTACGTTTGGGTCGTGACAATAGTTTATCATGTTTGAAAATGTACGTAAAAGCTCATAATTTGATCAATGGGTTAATCATACTATAAAGCATAGTATCATAAGTCATGAACATGAATAACTTAAACATAAGGAACAATGGAAGATTTTTGTAATCGACACCATCATGAATGAGCACATGAATGCTCAACTATCTCTCTGAAGTGGGCAGAGCTGTCTGTTCGGTGCTGTGGTAACTACACACAAGTGCACGTGGTCGAACAAGTAGTAAAGTGGCTTAATTAAATCCAAGTATCGAGCCCACAGGGACTGAACGACAGTACTAATTAACTTAAGGGTTAGTGAACTCTATCTTTATGAATGCAGACAACCAAATAAACAATATTTTTGAGAGTTAAGTTTACTAAGTAATAAAAATCTAAGTAAGATTATAATTT
>JACEIK010004937.1:0-21083 GCA_018107945.1 Datura stramonium
AACGGCTGTAAACACAGCCTCCGGCCATCTGGGCCTATAGCCAAATTGGTGAAGTTGAAATTATAAGGGCTTTGTGTGATTTAGGGGCAACAGTGAATTTAGTGCCCCTATCTCTATTTAACACCTTGGGATTGGGAAAGCTGAGGCCCACAAGAGTAATGTGGCAGCTGGCAGACAAGTCCACAGTGGCACCAGAGGGAATAATCGAGGACCTTCTCATCAAAGTAGGTAAATTCATTATACCTGCTGACTTTATAATTCTTGATTTTAAGGTGGATGATAAGGTACCCTTCATCCTAGGATGGCCATTCTTGGAAACTGGAGGAGCTATAATAAATGTAAGAGCAGGTACCCTTAAAATGAGGGTCAATGAAGAAGAAGAGCTCTTCAGAGTTTATCAGGAGATCAACCCACACATTACAGAGATCTTTGTAAGATTAGTGTGTTATCAAATTCTAAGTGTAGGTGGTAGATTCCATGGGTCCACCGCTGCAGGACATGTTGACACTTCAGCTCGAGTCTGATGGAGGTGGAAATTAAAGAAGCAGATGGAAGAAAAGAGGGACAAATTGGAGGTTGTTCCCTCTAAAAACAAAAAGAGGAGAAGATGGTTCTCGAAAGGGAACACATGTTTGAGGATATCCTGAAAAGGGTAGTTTACGTCGTGTCGCGACATAAAATAAGGCGCTGCTTGGGAGGCAACACAAGAATATCATAGGTACAATTTCTTTTCATTTTGTTTGTGGTTTTCTTTATTTTCACTTTTTGTTTTGGTTTTGGTAATTAAGCATAGATTGAGGAAAAGTCTGAGTACCTTTATAAGAGGAAGTTGAGGAGCATGAAAAATTGCAAGTATGGGGTCGTGACCTACGTGTTTAAAAATGGAGAAAAATATGTTGCTAGCTAGGCCTAGAGGCCTCAGGATATATCTATCGCCCTTGTTTTAATTGTAAATGATGCTTTGGGACATAGCATATTTTAAGTGTGGGGTGAGGAAAATTTCAAAATTTTGTGCTAAGTAATTTCGGGTGAATGTGGTGTTGGATATAATATTTTTGTTGAAAAAGTTTCTAGTTGAGCATAATTCACCCACCCTTTGGTTTTTATTTTCAGTTCTTTTCCAAAAGGTGGCACGTTAAACTGAGAGAAATAAAATTTTTCTGTGTCTGTACATAACTGTTTTAGTCATAGTTAGGGACTTTTTCCGATGATGGAAGGATGATGACTGTCTTGAGGAAATATTAGTCGATAGGTGTGAAGTTTGAACCTTTAGCTGATTGATAGCTTGATATTCTTATTATGTGCTATACACGATTATGAGATGCAAGTGTTGTAGATTTTGAAGCATGTTTAGCAATTGTATAACTTTGTTTGAGACACCTGGGCTCTTGAATATGACTTTGTATGCTTGAAAGCTTAATTGCAAATTCGTGTGATTAGCTGAGTAAGAGTCAACTGAATCTGTCTTAAGTTGAGCATGCGCTGTGAGTGGGAGGACAATTATATATTCCATGCTAATGTGTAGTATCTAGAACTTGCCTGGTGAGTATACAAAATGAAGTGAGGGATGTTAATTGTAGGAGATGATTGAGGCATTTCTTTGAATGAGCTTAGTTTGATCCTTTGCTTTACCTACCCTTAATATATGATCCAAGTTAGCCCCATTGAGCCTTTAGCCTATTCTTTTCTAGCCACGATGTGAGCTTAATCCTTTCTTTTCAATAGCCTTGAATTTGATCCAACACTCCTAAGCGCTTAAGTGAAAAATGCAAAAGAGTAAAGGAGTGAGAATCGTGAAAAAGAAGGAAAAATAATGGTTGTAGGAGTTGAGGAAAAGATTAGAGGTGCACTTGTTTGAAAATGCATGAGTATTGGTAGTGAGTAAGAGAACAAAAGAATGAAAAAGTTGCTTAAGTAATCCTTACTAATAAGCTAAGTGTGCTTAAAGAAATGGGGAAACAAAAGAGGAAATTAAGACTGAAAAGAATAAAGGTGAAGTAAGAGAAGGGTTTTCCATAATGAAATTGTGATGTATTAAAAGCTCTTAGGGAAGATAGTCATTATTACTAGCCAGAATAGTACCTACCCGTCCCTTAGCCTACATTACAACCCAATAAGTCCTACTTGATCTTACTTTAAAACATTCCTAAATTAGCGGAGTAAAACACTAAAGGCAAGCTTATGGGTCACTACATGTTGCATGTGAATTTTTGTGAGAGTGAGCTTATTTATTACTCATACACCCATACATGTTATAATTTGAAAACTTGCGAGTGAAAAATGGGTATCTCTCTTGTTGTGAGGGCACATATTTTAGGAAGGATAAATTCATGTCAGAGAAGTGTTAATTTGCATGAGTTTGCCGAGTTTGAGAGTCGATTATTGAGACTAGGACATATTAACTTAGTTATATGTGATTTCAGAGGTTATATATTGCATGCTCTATTATAAACTTGTTATCTAAAACAATCAGTGTAGCCTTAGCTTGAGTCGTCTTGCTTCAATTAGTTATGTGTGAATCCTTCATGTGCATGAGATGTAATAGAGTTGTTAGGGGACGAACAAGAATTTAATTTGGGGTAGTGATCTTGGCAATATTTACGTGCCCAAGTGCTATTTTATAACTAAATCTTAGTCATGTTTGTTAATTTAATTGATTATATTCTCATGTGATTTTGTATAATTTCATGCATGAACTAAAAAATATGATTAGCCATGTTTTGTAGGTGAATTATGCTTAGGAGGGGCTTAATTTGATGATGCGCAAGAAAGAAGGGAGTTTGGAAGGACATAGAGTGCCTGCCCGTGCCACGCTAGGCATGTGCCATGCTAGGCATCGTGTCACACACATTACGTGCGCGCGAGACCTATGCCAGGCAGTGTGCTAGTGCGATAGCGCCATGCCATGCCAACCAAGCTTTGCGCCAACAAGCATGTCACACCCCTGCTGCTCCGCATCCAGCAGCGTGCCACGGCAAGCAACCCGCGACTGCCCTCGCCCAAGACCTGTCATGACATGCCATTCTAGTAGCCCTGTGTCATAGCCCCGTGCCACGGAGGGCATGCTGCACAATAGGCAGCGTGGCACGGAGGCACTTCAACCACGGCCAAAAATTGCAAATTTTCATTAAGTATAAATAGGACTCTTAGCTTCTAAAATCATTTATCACAACAAGTTTTTTGGAAAGCAGAGAGGGGTGAAGAGAGAAGCGAAGAACTTCACCTAGGGTTCAAAGTTTGTCATTCACTTTTAATCATTCTTGTAAGTACATTAATGTAATCATATTTTTGAGTAATTGTACGAACATGAGTGGCTCAAATCCTTTCTCTAGGGTTGAGGCCACATGATATGAATGTAATTGCATGATTTTCATCTTTGGTTCAAGTTTTGGTTGTTGTTTTGTCTTGAATTCTTAATTATTGTTGCTTTTATGCTTGATCACCATGAAAGAAAACTTATTAAGATTAGTTAAAAGCTCGAAAGAGTAATCCTTGGTTAGAACGAAAGAATGTAGGGAGCAAGTTCTTATCTTTACGATAAGATTTGTGGTTAGGATAGAAATTATACCTAATTTGTCTTGCTTGGTTAATAAAATGAAAAAATAGCTAGACACCAACTAAGAATTTTCAGATCACTGCTCGTAGAAGTAATTGTGAAACTAAGTTAGGTTAAATGATTAGAGGTACGAAAGTCCATAATCAAGGGCATAAACCCCATAAACCACATCCACAGTGTTAGATTGCTCACGAATTAGGACGTCACATCCCTGCTCAATGATGTAGGTGTGAGACTAGTTTGTTGTGTTTAGAGGCTCGAAAGACCATGACCACTGCATTTTACTCTCTGAGACAACAACTGAAGTTTTTAATACTTGAACCATCATGAATTGTAGCATTGCATGATTGTCAGGCCTTAACTCTATGCTTCTTGTTATTGTTTCCTAACTATTTTGTGATCACCCCTAGATTTAATTACAATTATCTAAAATCTTTTAAATAAACACTTGTGAAATTGAATATAGAACTTGAACTTGAATATTTGCTCAATTAGTCCAGTCCCTGCAGGTTCGACATCTGGCTCTTCAAGAGTCACTGTATTACTTGTGCGACCGCGTACTCTTGCATATGCGCTGGGACACAACAGAAACGCCGGCCAAAAGTTGATGAACGCTGCCTCTGGGAATTATAGCAATCGGCAAATGTGAACATCAACCGGCGACTTGCCGGTCCATTCACCGAATGACACCTGAAATTGCTGGATCAAAGAGAAAAAAATCGGCGGCACGTGGGTGGATATCGGAAAACACCGAAGGAATCACCTAAGGTTACTGGAGCTCACTGAAGGCGAAATTAATTAGAGCCAATGGATCGCGGAATGTAACCGTCGAATCGTCGGCACTCCTGCAAGTGCTAAAATGCTGATCAAGGGTAAAAGAATCCAGCACGGAAAAAGAGAGGGGTGGATACCCTACTTTTAGATATATTCCAGAGAGAAGTACTTTGTACTCATCATATCTTAACTTTTAGCTTTTAAAACATTCTATTGGTAGAAGAAGAAAGTAAGAATTCTATTGGTGGAAATTGAAAAGAATTATTTTCTTTTTCTTCTTCTTCTTCCTCCATAGCAAGGCACTACCATTGTTGAAGACTTTTTGTTGAATTTGATTTTGCTACTCCTATTATTGAATTCTATGAGCTTATTGATAAATGTGCTTTTGAATTTCTTGACTATGAGTAGCTAAATCATTAACTAGAGGTGTGTGGTGATGAATGCTTAATTAGAATGGGTATTGCTAGAGCCGTCTCAATATTGTTTAATTAGTGTAAATCTGTTAAATTCTCTCCAATCTATAATTGAAGATCCATTTTTGTTGGTGTGGGTCTAATTGTTCTTACTTGGTTTTTTCTTACAAAAGAAGAATTGAGTATTGAAAGAGAATTTAATGGTGGGCATGGATGAGAGTTTGTGAAATTGGGATGAAAATAGCCAAAATTATATTCTCACTCTTAATTAATAGCTAATAGCTAGAAATTAGTGCAACTATTAATTCAAATCTGATCGGGTTGATTTAATGGTGCCTAGAGGTTTGAAAGAACTCTAACAAGAGGTGTTTATGAGGTTGAAATACATCAAATGCCCACTTTTCTGAGGTTATTTACACTAATTGAACTTATGAGATGACCTAGCATGACCCTATTTAGTTGTCATATCATCTACACCACACCTCTAGTCTTTCACATTATTGTCAACAACCTTGGTCGTTTTGCTATATTAGTTAGTCAAATTAGATGTTTTATTCTTTTGTAAATCCCAATCTCCCCCAAAATGTTTATTTCCATGTTATTTTCAAGTGGTGCGAGCTAAATTCAATTTCTCAAACAACACTCGTGCATATCATTCACTAGTCCTTTTGGGATTCGACCCCGATATCCGTTGGGATATTTGTTTTGATACAACAACTATTTATGCTCTTTGTAATAAGAGTATATTTTGGATGTTATCAATTCCCTTAATGGTCATGTGAATGGACTGATTGAAAATATATGATATAAAAAGATGTGAGTGGATAACATATTTATCCTGAGTGAGAGGCTCGTGCCTGAGGTGAGCATCTGGGCAAGAGATTATAGTATTATTGGCTCGTAAGGGGAGCATCCAAACAAGCAGATGAGTGGGAGCGGGTATCGCGCTGATACAATACATGAATTTCCAGAGTCCCTTATAGGTCATGACTGGAAGGGCAGAGATAAGACCCTCTGGCATGTGTGTATGGTGATATTCCATGTGAGTGTGTATGGTGGTGTGACAAAGGCATGTGCGCAGCACATCATCAATGGTATGATATCAAAGGAGAACTGAAGAGTGATGATTCGTTTGAAGATATAAGAACCATGTGAAACTGAGATGCTTGAATTGTAGTTATATATGGATTGTACTGTTGTTATTATTTATGAATTGTGTTATACTTGCAAAGTTATGTGTGAATTTGTGAAGAATTGATTGCTGAGGATTTGAGTTGTATAACTCATGGAATACGTTGATGAGTTGATAGTTGAGTTTAGACGTGCATAAACCTATTCGGAGTTGATGAACTGACTGTTAGAAAATGTTAAGTGAGAAAGCTAAGGTTAATACTTGGTCGAGTTACTGCCTACGTAGTACCGCTATAGCAATAACCTTATCGCTGCGGTCTTACCACCACTGTAGCAAGGCCTAATCCGGTGAGAAGGCCTGCTTATCCTACTCTAGATGATTCGAGAATCCGTGGTATCTGTTGATTATCTTTTTTAGTGTTATGTATGTTGTTATTTTACATGTATACACATTATTATTTAAGGTCGGCCGATGATTCCTACCAGTATATTGTATCGTACTGATGCTGCTCCTGCACTTATTTTTTGAGTGCAGATTGCAACCAAAAAAGTTCCACTTGACCTTATTTTTAGAAGAAACCACGAGAAATTCGAGGGTGAGTTGGTTTATTTTTTCGGGATGCTGCAAATCCTCTTGAAGAATATGTCTTTAATCCAGACACGAACTTTATTTATTTTGTTTTCTTTGTTGTAGACTATGATTAAGTAGATGTCCTCAATACAATGACTTTCAGTTTCTGGGATGTAACAGATAGATGACAAATACTTCTTTTTATTTTTATAGGACTTTTGCTATTTTACTTTACAAGTTCTTATTTAATAGTATGAATATTGGAATTGGATGAATAAGTTGGGACAAGTTGGTTCTTCCACTGGGATGGAGGGGTTAGTGTGAATGTCAATCATGGTAACTTGGGTCATGACAGTTTGCTCGGCTTTTGAGATAGGTTATGAGTTACTCTCTTAGACCTTTTTTGAGTGATGATTTATTGCATCAAGTATATGATGTGTTGTGAGTTTACAACACTTTCGACACTAAAAACTGAGAAAATAGCATGGACTTAGGTATGTTTATATGGATAAAAGATACTTTTACTTTGATTTTAGGGAAAATTAGTGTTGGAGCAAAGATGTGCAAAAGAAGCCTAAAAATGCAGAAAATCAGCCAAAGTACCAATATTAGTACGAGCCGTACTGAGAACCGTGATAAAGTTCAGAAGGCTGAATATAGAAGAAGGCAACATACGACTCTCAGTACAAGTCATACCAAGATGGTATGAGCGATAACTGGAGTCTTGAAAAACTTCAGAGAGTTTGCACAAGGAAACCTCTTGGTACGGGTGGAACCCACGAGTCGTAGCACTTACATACAACCCTTACCATGAGCCATGATGAGCTCCAATGACTATTCAAGACTTGGTGGAATTTCATACACTACAGGCAATACAAGTCGTGGAAAGAAGGTACGAGTCATACCGCAACACTCGTGAAGCATTCCAGAAGATGTTAGAGTTCTCAAGACCAAGCCACGAATGCATTATAAGACTCGTAGGAAGAAGGTACAAGTTGTGCTTGCTCCCAACACTTATCCAAAGTTTTAGCAAGCCAAGGACGTACGAGAGGAAGTTATGATACGTATAATCCTGCTACCGGGTGTATGACCAGTCGTGGCACAGGCGGCTCAAGTTATGGAAAATCTCCCTGTTAGCTTAGGAAAAGGTTTCTGATGTCTGTATAAAGATATTTTATGTTTTATTTTCATTACGCATCAACAGAGAATCAATAGAGAACATAGAATTGAGTAGTTTACATGTGATCAAAACTTCTTGGGAGCAATTCTTGATTTCTTTATCAATTGTTCTTAATACTATTCTTGCATATTCAAAGAAGTTTTTTTCTCTCAACTAATGCTGTAAGTATTTAATTATGTGTTTGTCTATGAATGCATATCACAATCTTACAACCATGAGAGGCTAAAACCTCCACAACTAGGGATTGTTGGAACCATGGTGGATTAACAAACTAAGGTTGCACAAAAGTGATTCAAAACCAATCCAACAAAGCTTGTATTGTATTTTCTTCATGATTAAACTTTTCTTAACATTGTACAACATTAGGACTTGCCCAAATATTTTACTTTCTTGAACCTAAAGAGGTAGAGATTAGGAAAAGAGAATAACAACAAAACCTTGATCTTGATGATTATTGTATTAACTTGAGCTGTGGTCGTAGAAGAGTTAAATTTGGAACATATTGATAACAGTTAGTTTGAAATCGCTTATGAGACTTGACCCGATGATTGAGTATAGTCATCCAATAGGGATGAACCAGTCGTTTGGATGAATCCTAATTATCAATTCTACAAGTAAGCATTGGGATTGATCACATGTGTATACTCGAAGTAGTTATGAACCCATGGGGAACACATACCCTAGTTATTTGCAAATCTTTATTTAATTCACAGTTATAATCTTGTTTTACTATTGCTTTCTTCAAAACCCCCCAGTTTGGAGATAACTTACCAACAAGTTCACTCACCAGGATTAGTCTAGATCTTCTATATTCTCTGTGGACCCCAACCTCTTAGTTGGGTTCTTTATTGACAATGTCCGCTTCATACTTCATCAGGAGGTGTGAGTTTGAGCGTTACCAAAAAGTGGCGTCGTTGCCTGGGGAATACGACTAAGACTAGATTAATTGCTTGTAATTGACTTTTGATTGTTATTTTTTGAATTACATTTTCTTTTTGTTTATGATATCCACAGGTTGTTGCTCAGTGAATGCCAAGCACTCGAAGTAGTGGAAATCCCCTGATTCCTTTGAACCCCGACTCGAACGAACACTACCTAAAATGGAAAACCAGGAGTAGAGAGATGCCCGTATAGCTGAAGAAGCTAGGCAAGCCGAGCTAGCTCAGCAAACTGCACTTCAGGATTCAGAGGATGTTAAAGATGAGGTTGTTAATGCTGGTCGACATGGGAGAGGCAACAGAGGTCATAGATTTTCCCCCCAGTTCTTCGATGACGAGGACGTAGACATCAACGAAGTTGGGTCAACTAGAGCAATTATACCACCACCATGTCTGCTGGGGCCAAATTTGACATCATGGGTACCATGATTCAATTGTTAAACATGAAAGGGTTGTTCAGTGGTCATGCAGATGATGACGTAAACCTACACTTGATGAACTTTGTAGGAATATGCAAAGCGTACAAGTTGCCCGAAGTCAGCCAAGATGCCATCAGACTTAGACTTTTCCCCTTCTCTCTGTCTGGGGAAGCCACATTATGGTTATCAGAGTTGACCAACAACTCCAAAACCAACTAGAGGGAGCTCAAGAAAGATTTCTTAGAAAGATTCTTTCCACCCTCTAGGATGCTGCAACTAAAGGACGAAATTTACAACTTTCGACAACTTAAAACTGAGGCACTTCATGAAACCTGGCTGAGGTTCAAGAAGAAGTTGACAAAGTGCCCAAACCATAAAATTCCAGATGACAGTTTGTTGGAGATCTTTTATAGGTCCTTAAACAACAGTACCAAAGTTGTAGCAGACACAGTGGCGGGAGGAGCACTGATGAGTCACACCTGGGAGCAAGCCACTACAATTCTTGACAGGGTGACAAAAACAAAATAGGGTATGGCACACTCGGGAGGCAGACACAGCGGCTGATACATATACTATTGGTTTAACTGTAGACTGACATAAGAAAGAAGAAGAGCGCGACCAGGAGTTGGCTCATATGCGCACATCATGGGAGATGGAGCTGGAAAGGTGAACGCAGTTGGGACACAAGGACAGGAGCAAGGGCCAGACCACTCAGATTCCGAGGAGGTAAACTTCTTGGACAACCAGGTGGCGGGTTTCCGAGCCAATGCTCAAGGGTATGGACAAGACACTTGGCATCAAGGTTCTGGAAACCAAGGTTGGAGCCAATATAGAGACAACTATAACCATAATGGGTACAGAGATAGAAGCCGAGGTCGTGAGCATGAAGGAGATTGGAGAAGGAGTGATGGTTACTGCAACGATTGAGCTGGAGTGTACGTTCCCCCTAATACACATGAGGGAGAGGCTGTACAGTCAAAGTTAGAGAGCGTGATGGCTAAGATGCTGAAAAAGGTGAGGTCCACAGATCATCAGTTGAAGGAAATCCATGGTGATATATCAAGCATGGGTTAGAGAGTGGAGTCACATGTGACGACTATCAAGAAGATTGAATAGCAGCTAGGGCAACTGTCAGCATCCATGAACCCTAAACAAAAGGGTATGCTACCTAGCAACACAGTCCAAAATCCAAAGAATGATGGTCACTGTATGGTTGTGATGACTAGCAGTAGAAAGACCACAGTTGACCCCCTCTACTAGTTGTAGTTAAAAGTAAGAAAGAAAGAGTGATTGAAGATGATAATGATGTCGCTGAGAAGGAACATAATAAGGATGCTGAGTTGCCTGAGGTCCCAATTGGTGAAAAAGGACTTGAAGTTGAACAAGGAGCAATGCAAATTTACAAGGCTATTCCACGACCACCGCCACCGTTCCCCCAAAGAATGAAGAAGAAGGCGGAGAATGGTAAGTTTTAGAAATTCTTGTCAATGCTCAAACAATTATCTATGAACAAATCATTGGTCGAGGTGTTGGAACAAATGCCGGGATATGTTAAGTATATGAAGGATCTTGTGACGAAGAAGAGGTATGTGAGCTATGAGCCCGTTGATAATGTACACCATTGTAGTGCCATAGCCTCACGGGTCCTGGCCCAGAGAAAGGAAGATCCAGGTACTTTTACTATTCCATGCACAATTGGCGATGTTGAATTCGCAAGGGCACTCTGTGATCTGGGAGCAAGCATAAATCTAATGACATTGGTTGTGTTTAAGAAGTTGGGCTTGGGAGCCCCCACACTGACTACCATGCGGCTGTTGATGGCAGACAGAATTGTGAAGAAGCCTGTGGGGATCCTGTTTAATGTGCTTGTCAAAGTTGACAAATTCATATTCCCATCAGAATTCGTGATCCTTGATTGCGAGATTGATTATGTGGTCCCCATCATTTTAAGGCGACCATTCCTTGCTACTGGGAGGGCCTTAGTAGACTTATAGGTTGGTCAATTGAAGTTAAGACTAAATAAAGTAGAGGTCACCTTCAATGTCTGCCGGTCAATGAAGCAACCAAAGGAACATAGGGTGGTTTTAGTAAGAGAAGATGAATCCGAGTTCCTTGATGAAGTTTGAGTAGTCCAGAGACTTGCTTCATGCCATGACATTAAATCAGGGCTTCTCGGGAGGCAACCCAAGTGGTAGGTTGGTGATTTCCAAGCAACCGAACCACTAGCGTCGTGCCGCAATGTTAAATCAAGTGCTTCTTGGGAGGCAACCCAAGTTAATCAACTAATGTGTGTTCAAGTGTGTAGGGGAAAAAAAGCAGGTGGCATAAAATAAGTGCAAAACAGGCAGATACTACGGATCTTAGTATGACCTGTAATAGGGTTGTACGAACCGTAGTACGAGTCGCAGTGAGAAGCAGAGAATATTTCAGTGCATGAGTTCTGGGTATAGTTGGTCCTACTAATCATAACTCCATTATACGAGTCGTAGTACCTACTATGGCTATGAACTATGCAAGTCATGGACAACAATAAAAAGAAAATACCTATGAGTCATAGTATGAACCGTACCCACATAGTACGAGTCGTAAGATGCACTCGTAGGTCCACAGGTAAGTCTTCCAAATCTCTATGTTTCGGGTTAAAAGGATGAGTCGTAGGATTTTCCTACGAATTGTGGTGATTCATGAAAGGTCAAAGTTTTTAAAATCCACCTGACTCGGCCCAGAGTTTCAAATTCGCCCTATAACCTATTTAAGCTCGAAACAATTCGTACCCTTCTCCCACGCACTCGTAACCCAAGTCACGAACAAAAGTCATGAATCCCTCACATTTGTAACTCAAGATCAAAGATCAATCGAGCAATTTCTTGCTCAATCAACTTTATTTAACCCTAATTTCTGATTTCCAATTGAAGTAAGCAGTAATAAGTAAGTATATTGCATTGAATTTGATAAAACTTGTATGCTTGATGTAATGGTGCTAAACTCCCTGCGAGTCCTAGTTGTTGCTTGAAAAATTCAAAGAAGACAATGACCAAGGGTGTGAATAATCCATGAACGACTGGGAAAGAACTTGAAATTGTCGAACTTGCGCATTAAACTAGTCAAAATTGAGTTACGGGTAGTGACTAAAAAGGGAAGGAATGAGTAGTTATAAAATGGGTTAAAATACATGACTAGACCTGAGAAATTTTGAGTACCCAAAACATAAAATAGAACTCCCTGTAACTGAACCAAAATTGAGGCAGGGACAAGCTTCACAAGCCTTCCTACGACTCGTGGCTTGATACTACAACTCGTAGGATGGCTCGTTGGGACTGTCCTAAGCCCAACTTGAAAGGAGCACAAGGTACGAATCCCAGTACGGATCATGGTTTACTGCCACGAGTCATAATTCACACCCGTACCTAGAACCAGAATAGGATCAATTCCACACGTGATAGTATGATTCTACCTACGACTCCTGGAATCAACTTATGAGTCGTACCATGAGTCGTGGAAAAATATAGATAAGTTGTTCTAAAAGGGGAATCCTCATACGACTCGTGGTGCGAATCATACCTTAAAGTCGTAACACTAATCTGAGACATTACGGGTCTCAGTAAAAATCGTACCTCCAAGGTACGAATGGTACTGTTGACTCATGGTAATTTATAGAGGAACTTATTTCTTGATTTCTTTTTCTCAGACATGAAACTCTAACTCTCTTTCTCTACAGGTACAATGACGATAAAGTAAGGTATCTAAGGCAATTGCTTGGAGGAAATTGATTGATGAGACCTCCGAGTCCGATCAAGTAGGTGACTCCCCTAGTGGTTCAGTTGAGGAGTACAGGGTCGACTCGTCAGACACGGATGGGACTCGAACCACTAGGGCGAAGGCCAAAGCACAAGCCATAGCGGCCACTGCCACATCAGCCGGTGCTCCCCAGTCTGAAGAGGAAGCCAAAGAAAAAGCTCAAGAGTCGGGTGGCGGCTTAAATGAGAAAGAAGGGACCAAGGAGGCCCAATCCAGAGATGCAAGCGGCAGTGTTGAATCTAATGAGGAGGCACCAAGTGCCGAGCAAGAGCAGACTCCACCAAGGGAGAACCGCACTATCCGGTGGAGAGTGCCAGGTCCTCAAGAGATATATGAGTAGGGCATTGCTCTCACCGCAAAAAAAAGCCTAGGCAGAGCATTCAAGAAGAGTCGTGGATCCTCACAAATGCATTGAACGAGGTAGAGGAGATGAAACGGATATTCAGTTTCTACGAATTCGAGTGGATAGCAAGGACGCCGGACCAGTACACTTCAAAAATTGTCCGTGAGTTCTATGCCAACTATTTGGCGACCATGGAGCCAAAGGCCAAAGAGGGGCAAAAAATTGAAAGATCATCCCAAACTGGAGAGTATTATGGTCAGAGGTCGAGAGGTCTACATATCCGAGCGCACCATTTCTCGGATACTATATGGGCCCTAGTTCATATCTCCACATGCCATGCCAGAATATAAATATCGGGTGGAAGCACTAAAACAGATCAAGCAGCTCACCCGTGATGGGAGGAGGAGGCAGATGCAGTGGTTTTTCGGTGTGATTGTTGAGGATTGAGACGAGGTAGAGTGGGTCACTAACGGCAAACATGTCACAAAGAATTCTTTAAACTTCATAGCAAAGACCTGCTGGACGTTAGTGCAGCACCGGTTGGCACCGACAGTTAATGATAACAAGCTTAGTGCGGATAGAGTGGCTTGGTGGCGTGTATCATGTCCAAATACCCCCATCAATATTCTAAGGGTTATTGCTATGGATATGAGAGATTGAGCTATGTGATTAAGCACTAATATCCTATTCCCGAGCCTCATATTCAGATTGTGCATGGAGGAAGGTATCACAGTGCACTTGGGTGATGAACGACTCATTGGCGGACAAAGAATAGCAGATATTGGCCTGATCTAGAATGAGATGAACTTGGTGAGTCAGGCCCGACTTTCCACAGCAGTTTCACTGACCCGACCAGTTAGGGGCGCATAGGTGAATGCCCCCACCTCACAGGAGCAGAGCGAGACACTGGCTACAGATTTCGGTAATTCAGAGGCTGCTCCCAGAACTTCTGCTACACCACTACCCAACCTACCGAGCAAGACTCCATCAGGGTACATCCTAGTGCCCCAGGATTTTCTCCAAAAGTTGGCCAAAAGACTGACTATGGACGAGAGAAAAATTCAAGCAATGATGGAGAATGTCAATCACTGGGTGAAAGAAAAGATAGATACAGCCACACAGGCCTTTCATGTCAGGTCGACGAGTTTGAGAGTCGATTTAATAGGCGCATGGCAAAGCAGACAGATACAGGTAGCCTTCGTGAGGAGTTAGGGGCTCTTCAAAGCCAAGTGGTCGAGTTGTCATCACGACAGCCGACAGTCATACTAACCCCCACTTTTCCTTACTTTGATGCGGATATTGAGGAGGATCTTGACTTGGCGGCCTACTGGGAGCCCACATTACCGAGGAAAGAGAAAGGGAAGAAGAGGGTCTTCGAGGATGTTGGAGATGAGACCCTGAAAAAGAAAAAGAAGAAAGAGAAAAGAGAATGCAAGTGGGCACGAGTGGATAGTCTGTAGACTCATGAATCACACATGTTAGAGTTGAAAGAGCGACCTAGAGGAGCAGGTAGCTCCACCATGGCCCAGCCCGAGCTTGCTAGTGGTAGGGACCCTACGGGCGAGCCATATTTTCCCCGACCATTCCGGAGGCCATAGAGACGGTCGAGAGTACTGAGGGGGTAACCTCTCCCCCTATTGTTCCACTAGTGAGTGAGGCGACCACCTCCAGCGCCACGATTGCAGCGGACGTACCTCCTCCATAGGATGATAGGAGCACTTAGAGCGCCACAGGTATGTTCCGTTCTCTATGTTCTTGTATTTTATGCTTCAGGGATGAAGCATGATTTTTAAAAAGGAGAGGGGGTGTTCTTGTACTTTTTGATTCGTCCAAGAGTTTTTCTTGTCATGTTTCTTTTCCCTCGGGCATGCTATCTAGTAGAACTGACATGTTTAGGATTTTATTTTTATGATATTTGTTTAATTAGAGAGTAACTTAGGAGTACTCAGCCAATAAATTGCAGTAGTTTTGAATTTATGAAAATTTGACCCTGTTTAAAATTTCTTGATGAATTAGTTGTGTACTTGTGACTGCATGCATGATTTCTGTGGATCTTTTGATGTCATTTAGTGTATTAGCATGTGTAGTTTGTGTTAATCCATGAATAATCCGGACAGGTAGAGTGAATATAAATCATATACCATGAGTGAGTGAGGTCTGATACCTAGTTCAATACTGTGTAGAGGATCTAACACTTGTTTGGTTAGTCTTTCCATAGATTTTAGGATGGTTGGTTAGGAAAGGATCATAGGCTATTTTTGTTGAGCCCGTATTTGGCTTAAATGACCTTACCAAAATGATGTGATTCCCTTGATCCCGATTTTGAGCCTTAAATGAACCACTTTTCTTTGATTAACCAATTAACTGTATCCATTTTTATAATGAACCTGTTTTGGCCCTGGTACCTCCTTGGAATTATGAACTTCAACATAAGAAAAATGCCTAAGTTGACAGTGTCTAGAGTAGGGGTGCATAAAAATTAGGAAGGTGAAAAAGGGAGAGAAAAGAGAAAAAAGGTCAAAAACGAGATGTGGTGTGACAAAAGAAAAGAAAATTTAAAAAATAAAATTCAAAAAGAGAATAATGCATGAAAAAATTTTAAAACACACCAAACTTGTACAAGTGTATAAAAAAGGGTGAAAAGGAAGGAAAAAGAAGAAAAAACCCCTTTCCTTAGCGGTTCAAAATTCCTTATCTTTCTCATTCACTTTATTCTTTGAGAAATAGATTTTAGCGTAAATGGCAAAAAAGGATGAAGTAAGTGAAATATGGAGCCACATGTATGTAGTACCAAAGAAGGGTTTAGTCACTTAAAAAGATTTCATATCTACCATCCCCAGCCCGAAAGCCTACAATACAGGCCAAAACAAGTCCTATAGTGATCCTAACCTAACCATCTGACAAACTGAAGTAGAGAAAATAAGGGCAAGCCTATGGTATCCATTTTAGAGTATTTGAAACTTCTTTGTGAGGGTGAGAGTCTCGCTTGTTTAGTCCCATATCATATATTTTGTTATATCTATGCGTAGGGGACTTCATTTGCTATGAGGGTACATGGTTTGTGTTTGACTTTACCAGTGGTCCGTGCGAAAAGCATTGGTGATGACTTGACTACCTGTTAATAGCTAGATGACATGTCTTGATCCCTGTTTATCATGTTTTTTAGTTGCTTGTAGTGCATGTTCTAATTTTGTCCACAGGGAAAAGGTCAAAAGCTTTTGGAGTCATAGTGCAAATTTTGTTTAACCATCGTGTTTAGTTTTTCTTTTTCTTTTCCTAAGGACATGCAAAAGTCTTAAGTTGAGGGTGTTGATGTGATGTCAATACAATACTTTCGACGCGTAAAACTGAGAAAATAACATGGACTTAGGTATGTTTATATGGATATAAGGCACTTTTACTTTGATTTCAGGGAAAATAAGTGTTGGAGCAAAGATGTCCAAAAGAAGCCTCAAAATGCAGAAAATCAACCAAAGTACTAGTTTCAGTACGAGCCATACCTTGATTTTGCGAGTCGTACTGAGAACTGTGATAAAGTTCAGAAGGCTGAGTAGAGAATAAGGCAACATACGACTCTTAGTACGAGTCATACCAAGATGGCACGAGCCATAATTGGAGTCGTAGAAAACTTCATAGAATTTGCACAAGGCAACCTCTTGGTACAGGTGGAACCCACAAGTCATAGCACTTACATATGACCCATACCATGAGCCATGATGAGCACTAGTGACTATTCAAGACTTGGTGGAATTTCAGACACTACAGGTAGTACGAGTCGTGGCAAGAAGGTACAAGTCATACCACAACACTCACGAAGTATTCCAGAAGATGTCACTTCTTAGGACCAAGCCGCGGATGCATTGTACAACTCGTAGGAAGAAGATACGAGTCGTAAAAGCTCCCAACACTTATTCAAAGTTTCAGCAAGCCAAGGACGTAGAGGCAGTTATGACCTGTACAATCCTGCTATGGGTCGTATGACCAGTCGTGGTACAAGCGGTGAAAGTTATGGAAAATCTCCCTGTTAGCTTAGGAAAAGGTTTTTGATATTTGTGTAAATATTTTTTATGTTTTATTTTCATTACGAATCAACAGAGAATCAATAGAGAATATAGAATTGAGTAGTTTACATGTGATCAACACTTCTTGGGAGCAATTCTTTATTTCTTTATCAATTGTTCTTGAGATTATTCTTGCATATTCAAAGAAGTTTCTTTTCTCTCAACTAATGTTGTAAGTATTTAATTATGTGTTTGTCTATGAATGCATATGCTGTTTATTTGGAATATTTTTCTCCATTTTCTTTTCANTTTCTTTTCTCTCAACTAATGTTGTAAGTATTTAATTATGTGTTTGTCTATGAATGCATATCACAATCTTACAACTATGAGAGGCTAAAACCTTTACAACTAGGGGTTGTGGGAACCATGGTGGATTAACAAACTAAGGTTGCACAAAAGTGATTCAAAACCAATGCACAAATCTTGTATTGTATTCTCTTCATGCTTAAACGTTTCTTAACGGTGTACAACATTAGGACTTGCCCAAATTCTTTACTTTCTTGAACCTAGAGAGGTAGAGATTAGGAAAAGAGAATTACAACAAAGTCTTGATCTTGATGATCATTGTATTAACTTGAGTTGTGGTTGCAGAAGAGTTAAATTTGGAACATATTGATAATGGTTAGTATGAAATAGCTCATGAGACCTGACCTGGTGATCGAGTATAGTCATCAAATAGGGATGAACCAGTCATTTGGATGAACCCTAGTTATCAACTCTACAAGTAAGCATTGAGATTGATCACATGTGTATACCCGAAGTAGTTATGAACCCATTGGGAACACATACCCTAGTTATTTGCAAATCTTGATTTATTTCACAGTTAAAATCTTTTTTTACTATTGATTTCTTCAAAATCCCCCAGTTTGGAGATAACTTACCAATAAGTTCACTTGCCGACATTAGTCTAGATCTTCCATATTTCCTGTGGGTTCGACCCCAACCTCTTAGTTGGGTTCTTTAATGACTATATTTGCTTCATACTTTATCAGGAGGTGTGAGTTTGATCTTTATCAGTATATTATGGGTTGGGCATATTGGTTGATTCGGTGGTAGAAAGGATGACTCCATATTGTGAAGTCTAGGATGGATCTAGTTGATAGACCTTGTATGACATAAATTTCTTAATTATTATTGCATCACTCCATTTCACATGTTATACCATGTCTTAATGGTTTATCAGCCTTCGAGCTTCATGCTGAAAACAGTCTGCTTAGTTAAGGAAATGTTGCCTAAGGATACTATTTTAAATGAAAATCTGTCATTTCAGAAACCTTGTAGTCTAAGGTTATTGTGGTAAGAAAAATATTCATAAATCTATTGTATTTGAATTTTCTTTATTACTATGATCATGCATACATATTCATTCTCATGGATCACAAGCTTGGTACTATGAAAATAATAAGGTGATATATATGTATGTGTGTGTGTGTATATATATATATATATAATTTCAATGAAAATGGTTATGGATGATTGATTATTGATGATACAGAGGATAAATACCTATTTTAGCCTAAGAAAAAAATAGTTCCAGGTGGGTATAGGTCCCCGCTCATAGCATGCCACTATGAAGTGGGTGTATAATGGTAGGATCATTGTCCATTGTATTGCATATTAATACTTTGATTTGCTTTGCACCTTCTTAATTATTTGCCTTTATTGTTGCCTCGTATGTACTTATCAGATGATTCTGTTTAGCTGTCTTATCCCTGTTTCTCTTGAGTTATTGAACTATTATGTTGACTTATTTAGGCTCATTTCATACTTTTTATGATATAGCTATCTAACTCTTTCTCGGTCAGCCTATGATGCCTACTGCGTATACGTGTTATTGTACTAATACTACTCTTAATGAATATTTTGCTGCAGATGGTAGCACTAGGAGACCTATTTGATATTCTGTCGAGGTGATACTTCTTCTATAACTTTTTTGAGCTACTTGATTTTCAGAGAGATGTTGGACTCCCTCTCTCTTTTCTTTCCTGTCTTTACTATTTTAGAGAAAGTTGTAGCTTTTGAGATGCATGTATTCAGTTAGATGCTCTTGTACTGGTGGCACTAGATTTTGAGTATCTTTTTGTGTTACTTTCCATATTTTTTCATATTTATGGAAGCTTTTGAAACTTTATTTACACTTTATAATTTTATTTTCATGTTTTTTCTTGATTTTGATTTGAGGGGAGGGTTGGTTTAACTAGTGGTAAAACATGATAGGCCATGCCATCATGACCTTTAAATATTGAATAGTGACAATATTAGACTTAAGTAATAGNTAATTATATTAACACATAATATATGTTTGACCAATACATCTTGATTTTGAAAAAAATAATCCAAATTAATTTGTAAATTTAAGTCTAACTAAATTTGAGTGTCTGTCGGTAGCACTTGCATTTTGAAAAGAAAAGGTGTCGGGTTGACAAGTTAGTTATGATGATTAGCTGGGAAGTTAGATGCAATATAATAAACAAAAAGTCTCATAATATTTTAGTTTTATTTTTTAGTGTATTCACATATGAAAATCAAATTGATTAACATACAAAAAAATAGTACAAAGTACACTATAATTGTATAAACTTTAAAAACAAAAAATGCACAAAATTTCCTAGAGTAACTAATCACGTTCAAATTACTCCTCGCAATGAAGTATAAAGTGGTCACTGACAAATATAGTAATCGAATTAGGTTGGGGTTGAACCCACAGAGAATAGGACAAAAATAATATGTTAATAGTTAGTAAATCCATCGTAAGTCAATATTTCTGAGGGGGTTGCAATAAAAGAAAAAGTATTTTTTAAGCTAAGAGTTTGTTATTATCAAATTTATGAGAAGAAACTAGAATTATGATCCATATGATTTCATAACGTAGTAGGCTTATTTTATTAGTGATCTATCCTGGTGAATTTTTTGTAAGACTGACGATTAATTTCATATATCGTCTATCGACCTACATAGATGAATTTTACTCTAAATTCTCTTAGACTTTAGATGTTCATATTTTTCCCTCGTCATATGTTTTAGATTGACTATCCTTGGTTAGAGCTCAAGTCAATTAGATGAGGATTGGTAGCCTTAGATTTCCATCATTATTCTCTTTTTCTAACTTCAACCTCTTTGGTCAAACAAATTGATGATATAGGTGTATTTCAACGTTTGCAACCACTAAAACTAATTAAAACAAAGAGATAACAATCCACTCAATTCACCATTCAAAAATCACTATTTTATTTGCCTACTTCCGTTAATCCATCATGGTTTCTGCAACCTAGCTAAAGAAATTAGCTGCTCATGTTTGAAGAAACAATAAAATAATATTTATAAGAAGTCATGATGAATACTTACAATAATATGAAACTATTTGACAAATCTTGAAAGCTAAATAGAATCACAAGAACTTGATGTTTCTCTCTCAATAATTGTATGAAATAATTCATTCCATAACTTGAAACAATGTACGAACTAATAATGGAATTCGTGCTTGAATTTAAACTTCAAAAACGTCCTTAAGAGGGGGTATTTATAGTAGTAGAATAAGACTGCATCTCTTCCTACTTGGATTGGGATTAGAATTTGCAGGCGTTGAGTTGGAACCCAGGGGTCCGCATCTCGCGGCCTATAGCATTGATGTTGCTCCGCATCGTGCGGCTTGTTGCATGTCGTGCAGTTTGACGCACTAAAGGTGTTGCACGATGTCAATATCTATTTTGTTGTGACAGTTATTCCTTTTGAGTCCGGTTTAGATACACTTGCTCTTTTAAGCCTCAAATGAGTCAAAACCTGTCACTTTTCATCCTGCAAACATCTAATCATGTGTGTTAGTTCTTTTCCACAAATATCATATAACACAAAAGAGATCACACATTATTTATTCTCAAAATATAGTTAAATATAGAAAA